>JAUZNJ010081556.1:0-14359 GCA_034780135.1 Jordanella pulchra | reverse complement strand
AATTAAGAATCTTTTTTGTTTTTAGTAAAACCATAACTGAATGTAATAACTCAAGCAAAATCAAAACACTAGTTGATATATAAACACCCATAAGAAAAATATGTACATAACATTAAATTTATAATGTACACGAAGCTGCTTTTTCTAAAACAGAAAAAGTAATGCAGAGGAGGGATGTTTTCTGCCAAAAACAGCTGAAAAGGCCAGAAATATAAGGCCAAATAATTGAGAGTATCTCTGTAGCGCCCATGGACTCGAATAACCCCTTTAAAGCAGAAGTTATGTTGGACAAAATCCTAGTTTATGAGCTGATGGGAAGTATTTGCTGTCGTCTGCACAATTTCCAGAAGACCCTTTAAGGGTAAGGATTTGGTTAGAATCCTAAGTCTATGTCATGATGTTTTATTGGACTTGTTACTGCAGGAAAGGTCATGTTTTATTGCAAGGTCCAGGCAAGTGCCCAGAGTTTAGCCTTAACCACTAAAATATGTGACCGTCTTTCTTAGGAGGAAGACAAATATATAAACACTGAGAGATAACTGTCAGTGCAGTCAGCAAATAGATTCTGGAGAGACTGTTGCATGTTTTTTTTAAAAAAAAGGGAATTGGCTTTGAGCTTATGATCTTGATTTGTAAGTAGTTTACCCAGTTAACTTACAAGCAAAGTACATTTTGACAGACAAACAGTGTGAACTGAACAGGAAAGGGTTGACTGATCGAATATAACGAGGTGAATTTATCCAGAAATTGTAAAAGTCTACACTTCTAAAAAGAGTCTCAAATGAAAAAAATATTATCTTGTTTGAATATTGAAGTTTTATTTGAGGAACAAATGTTAAGACAGTGCTACTGTCACTTAAGTTTAATTTTCGGGTACTCCACCCCCTATGAAGAGAGGAGATCAATCGAGGGCTATTAGTACGTATTCAAGCAGCTCTACAACAGGAAAGATAATAGTTTAGTTCTTTGAACCAAAGACAAACACGTCTGCTTCATACTTTTTCCAACTGAGGAAAACATGGAAATTATTAGATGTTTTTTTAATGCAAAGACATAAACTGTTCATAGTTTTTTTCCACTCACAATGGAATAGAGAAATTTGAAGTTTGTTCGTGTTTCACAGTAATCATCCACTTGTTCACTGAAACATCTGTCACCTAACAAAGGACAGCTCGGGACGACTCTTGCCAACTCCCTGCAGGCATGACTGTTTTAGCTGCTACTTTTTTCCTGGAAACACAAACTCAAACATTGATTCATCTGTTTAACACATGTCGTAGCACAGGACTGCTTTCCTTTTTTAACCATTTGATGAGACGTGCCAAGTATTCAAAGGGGTAAGAAAGAGCACATTATCCAAGAAAATTCTTTTATCTGTGGGAGACCCAAACATGGCCCAATTATCTTTATTTGAAGTTTACATCTGATTGGAAATAAACAAATTCCAGAAAGATTGTGTATTGACATTCTTGAGAAGTTAATTGCCCTAAATGAAGATAAAAACACTGACTTATGATAGATTTGCAATAATAAATGCTCCAATGTCCATATATAGCAGTAAGCTTGTAAAACAATAAGTTAGCAAATTTAAATACAAAAATAGAAATTGTGCATACCGAAAAATACAGAGGAATGAAATCAACAGAACCAGAAAAAAGGTTATCAAGCACCGGAGGAGGGTTAGTTTTAATACTATTACAGGAAGCATCTTGTAAAGGCTTGGGGGTCTGTTTGCATACAGACTGTTATGTTCTTTGCCCTGTGTGTGGCACTGCCTTTCTTTTATCTCCTGCTCTCCTTCCTTCATCACCCTATAAAACAACCCAGAGAGTTCCCTTTAAAAAGGCCTCGATACCAGTAGCACCAGTAAAGCTTCTGTTTGATCATGGATGATTCCAGCTGTTCAGACCGCTAACCTGGCCCCTTCCCTAATTTCAGCTGATTTAACTGTAAAACAACTGAGTGGCGACCAATGCAGCTCTGGTTTCCTCACTAACAGTGTGTGATGTAAGTAGAAAATGTTTTTCAGTGATAGCTCACTTACTCTTGGTCACAGTGTCGTTTATCCGGAAGCTGCACAAAACTTTGTCCACATTTCTGGCATGAAGGAACCCATTTCCTGTCACCACAACCTGGAATGACTCTGGTCAGAGACCATTAGACAGACACACAGCTTATCAACTCAACAGCAACTGTTTAATAATGAACAGATGAATGCAATTGTAGTTTAGCCTAAAAGAAACCCAGCAAGTATTAAAACTGGTAAAAAAAAAAAAGAAAAAGCAATTTTCAAAGCAAATAAGTAATGTTAAAACATGCTGTTTGAACAGAATGACTATTACCCCATACGTATATATGCTGCATGTAATCCAAATAATCATTTTAAATGGAAAAATAATTTTTTCTTGGTTTAAAAACATCAACACATCATCATCAACATCAATTGCCCAATTTGAGATACGAATAAATAAATCTGAATCTGAAAAAAACTAAATATTTTTCTGTTGATTGTTGTGCTGAATACATGTGTTGCATCTTATTGGCACCATAGAAACATTAGTGCAGTTGATTTTTTCCCCCAAGCATCCCTTATGTGAATTTTGGGAGGTAAACAGGGATAAAGATCAGATATTGGGAACATTAATGGGAACATTATTTTTACCAGAAGATTTTAAAATGATGGAATACTTGATTCAAGAGACAGAACAACCCAAAGACTCTGGGACGAGGGTTAAATCATGTTTAATGTTATTACAACTAAAGATAGCATTAGCACATTCATCAGACATGAAAGAAATTGTGACGTTTAATCATGGCTTTTAAAAATCTTGTGTCCTTTGTTAGTATTTTTCATGATTTCTCTGAATTATTTTCTTTAATTAAATCCTTTAACATCTCCAGAAATTCCTCTTACATGCTTGCCCTAGTGGTTGTAAGGTTTGCACACTAGTGCCACTTGTATTTCTCCTGACTTTTCACAAGACAAATTCCCTTATAAAGCTCCATGTTTGGTTGAGGGATGGGGGTGCTGGGAGGTGTGTGCTCGTTGTCCTACAATGTGGTGGACGAATATCCTACATTACGAGACATACAGGTACATATGGGGACATTCAGGTCTTTTTTTCAGTTTTAGAGAAATCAATGTAACTCCCATGATCTGCAACTTAACTAAAAAAAAAATTGTAAAAATGATCACAAAATGCCATTTATAGTGTGTGATTGTTGAGCTATCGTATTTTAAATATAATTTCGCTTTTGTGCTAAACTCGTGTTTACATTTATCGTCACTTATCTCTGTAGTAAGAATGGTTTAATTATGGAATTTGTATTTTTGCCAACTTTAAAGAAAAGCAAAGGTGCGACAAAACTTTGCTATGTTCTGCAATACGCCTTAATTTAGGTAGTCTTTGTAGTTAGAAAGAAGAAAGAAATTATAACATCGTAGGGCACAAGATATGAAAACAATCTGTAAGATTTTATAAATAGTCAGAGGAAGTTGGAAAAAAAAGCCTTGTCACTCTCCTCTTACCTCCTGCACATATACTGGATGGCTCTGCTGCCAGGATCTCGATACAGGATCTCTTCAGAATCTGGGGAGAAAGACAGAGAAACATGCAGTTTGAGCCACAGGGGACTTTAAGATGCGCTTACATTACCAGTTGAGTTGTGAAAGTTTTACCCACATTTATCACTATCTATAAACTTGTACAAAGTGACAAGAGAAAGAGTCCTAATTCACAACCCAGTGGCACTCTCAATGTGAAATTTGCACTAACCTGATCCAGATGTCTGCAGCTGTCTGACCTGCACTGCTTTTTAAAAATGTTTCCATTTCATTATAAATCTACAAAGGTACAATGATTTCCATGAATATGGTGGAACTTAGCATGAGCCTAATATATAAAGAGACATTTAACTTCTTTGTATTTTTGACATTAAAATTGTGCTGCTTAAATGTGAGTGTGGGGTAGCAGAGGGAAGCTTACCGAACCAATAACTCCTTGCAAAGCTTCAAATCCACCATTTACAGGGAAGACGTGGTCTTTACTGTCAGCGATCTTTGCCAACTAGTAGGAAACAAAACATTACAGCTTCAAATGATAAGTCAGATGGTGATGTTGGACCTTTAACACAATCAACTCAGTTCCCTCATGTGCTGACAGTGCCCTGTAAATATTTTCCTATTAAAACTACAAACACGTGTATATTTCTTTGGTATTTAAAGTGATAAACCAACACAGAGAACCAGTGAATAAATCCAGATGAAAATCTCAGAGTTTTGTTTAAAGATGTAGCCTGAATGCTGCTTTGGATGTTTAAACTTCATAAATGCTGCAAAGTGTAGTAAGATCAAGAATTAAACCTGACATTTGTCTTTTCGTTATTCTCTTTCCACACAAGAATACCAAGGTATCTCTGGAGAAGCTGCAGAGTTTCACTTTGCAGGTGTAAGAATCTGTTGTTGGTACAACTGTTTATTAAGGACGTCGATCATCTGACTAGGATAGAAAATAGTCGAAAATGAATCAATAATAAGTCCTGACTGCAGGTTACAAAAGTGCTTAAGACACAGCAACATGTGTTTTTCCTACGTGGAAAACACTCTGTGTAGTTAAAAACTTACTGATCCTGAACAACCTTTGAACCAAATACTTTGTGAAAATTGTGTGAAGATTTTTTTATACACTTCTTTTAACATTTCATGGCTATTTGTGTTTCAGGTTGAAGAAGAACTTAAGCTTTGAACTCATCAAACAGAAGTAGTCACAGTACACTATTTTAGGTCTATCTGGTTAATTTACAAGTAAATAAGGTTCCTTCCCCTGACACAAAATGGTGACATCATGATTTTGTACTTTCTGTTTTCTCCTACCAAGGATATGGGGGCAGGTCAAGGGTAATAGATTAATAGCCACATTCAGGGCAGTTGTGGAACAAAAAATACAAAGCACCTAGATGATGGAGATCATTTACTAAATGAAATGATTAAGATGAAAGCATTTTCAAAAGTCCAAAGTACATTCTTCAGTCCAAGTGTGACTTCATAGAAATACCTATATTTACTATTAACAGCAGCTTTCTACCCATTTTGACTGAATTTTGCGAAGAAAATTTGACAAAAATATGTTCAAATCGGGCAAAGACACGTGCATAAAAATGTGTTATTCCAGTAACGTCACAAACCATAGACTAATAGGAGGTGATAAGAAATGATTTTCAGATTCTCCTGCTTGTTTTAAAAAAGTTTGTAAACCTTGAATCATATACTGTACATTTGATCCCACAATTATCTACTACTTTGTTTTATTATATCATCAAATCCCACTAATATATTAATGATTGTAGTAGTCATGTGACAAAAAGTGAAAAACGTCAAGTGCCGTGAAATTTAGACCTACCTGTGTTAGTAAAGATATTAAGTTATCTTGTATTAACCATTAAAAACTCTGTAACAAGTACAAGGAGAGGCTTATTGTATTGACATGGCAGGATACACTAATTAAGCTAACAAACATTAAATAATAAACAGTTTATTATTTTTTGCAGAAATAAAATTACTGAACACTGATTTCCAAACCTTAAAGCTGTAACTTACTCATCATGAACCTTTGATGTCATGAGACTGAAACTTCAAAAACACACACCTGTGTCTCATTGAAATCTTTGACTCCAACGCAGTAAACTGAAGCACCCAGACTTCTGGAGCGGTTTGCCTGTCAGGTATGCACACAGATTCATGGTGAAAACAGGAAGACGTGCGAATGCCTGGCTTCAATTATACCTCTGCTTTTTACAGCATCACCCGTAACATGGCCTTAAAAAAGAGTTCTTGTTTCCCTACGGCTTTACAAGCAAATGAGTAACACCGATTTTGTTTTTGGTTGTTTTTAATGCATAAACAACATTCAAATGCCAAATAGAATTAGAGATTTTAAACTATGATCTGATGCCAAAGAGAGAGCTGATTTTTTTTTTCTTTTTAAGAAATAACATAACTGCACATTGTTGATGAAAATGAATTACATTAGGATCCCCTCATTTCCAGTGCCCGGGAACCTCACACTAGCCTTTTTAGTTGTGTCTGAGGGCTTAAAGTAGGAACTAAAGACACGCAGGATCCCTGAAAGGTCTGAGTGGCAGATAAATCCTTCGAGCCCAGAGACAGCAGAGAGATCAGACGATGATATACATCATTGCAGCTTTTTATCTGCCCCATAAGTTGATCACTCCCATACTACATTTTTTTTTACATGTTTTGCTGATCTGTCTTACCTCTATCTCTGCATAGAGGAAAAGTTGCTCGTGCAGCTCTCCATCTGTCAGAGCTATGATGACACTGGCAGTGCGGTAACCTGCACAAAGAAGCAGTTGAAAATGTCTGTTATTGTCATGGTTAATTTAGGGTAGCCAATGGGTGAAAATGCACTACAAACTCATAAAGTACCACTAGGAAGAGTCCTACTATCTATCCATATGGGACCAGACCACAGACATTACAATGCATTAATGTCGATGACCGAGACCCTTAGTAAAGGCCTAAACAAGCTTTCTGCTCATTGGTCAAAGAAAAGACACGTTTTGTGTCTCTTTTTTTCTCTTTATTTTCTGTGATTGCAGCCTTTCTCTTTTGCAGATTTTTTTATTTGCATGTGTTTTATTCGTTAGTCTATTTTTTGTGTGTTTTGTAGCTTCATTTGTAGTACTTTTCATGTGAATTCAGAGTGTTTCCTATTTCGTATTCATGGGGCAACAAAGTTTTTTAACTATCTGACCAAAACAATTATGCTCAAATAAGAGAAGGAAATAAAGTTTTAGACATTGAAGAACAACCCAGATAACTCCATCACTCAGGTTTTGATGCTGATGAACTTTCAGTGAACACGAACTGATGAACTTTCAGTGAACACGAAAGCTTATCATTACCATGGATTTAGAAAGAGCCACCAAAAAGAAAAACGTCTTCTTCACAATTTAGGAGGTCAAGCAGGTATAACATTTACAACTGCCCATGTTGGCCATGACAACAAGAATTGATAAAACAACTCAAGATGAGTCTTTAAACCCAAGAAGTTAGTATAAAGAAGAACATAGTTGGTAGCATCATGCAGTGGGAGTGTTTTACTGCCAGTTGTTTCAGTGTGTTACACAATGTTGATTAAACGAATGCAAGAAAAACACCTTCTTTTTTGTACTTTACTCAAATCAACTACATCTGCATGGGCATCGCTTGGACAAAGCTGTGTGGTCTAACAGGAAAATGATTTAAAAAACCAACACACTAATATATGTTTTGTAGTCAATAAAGAGGGTGAAAAAATTGCATTTGGAACAACATCCTGCTCCAAATCTGATTAAGAGGTAAGGATGACTCTAAAAACATATTCTGTTGCAGAAAATGTTAATCAACAATGAGCTCCTTACTAGTCTGCAGCCATTCCCTTCAGTAAAATAATTTGTATTGTTAAAAATTTCACAGTGTATTAAGTTTGTGCTCTATCCTTTTTATCTTAAAGCTTTAAGTCTACCTGAGCACCCAGTAATATAGGCAACTATTTGCTTCCAAAGTTGAAACCAGTTTTTCTAAGTTAACCTAAAGCTTATTAGCTTAAGAGGGAAAAACTGAAACCATTTGAAACACCTGAGACGGGACATCCTTTCTTTAAAAATATCAAAGTAATTAGCCTAAAGTAGAGGTTAAATATTTTCCAATTTTAATCAGATTTTTGTTGTAATAAAATCTATTATATAATTATGTTTCCTGGTCCAACTGAAAAAACTGTAATTGAAAGTACATGTTGCACAGTTTTGTTTCTGTTATTCATGAATAAAACCCACCTTCTGTGTTTCCATAGTAAATCTGCTCACTAGCCTGTAAAAATAAAAGAAAAAAAACTGAATGAAACAGTAAAGCAAGCAGAGATGGGAGTGAAGCCCTCTTCCTGGTAAACACAGAAAACATGTGGATCCCTGGACTGTGGAGTTCTTGTTTCTGGAGCTGGGGTTGAGATAAAACCAGTACCAGCTCTTAGCTGGATCCAGACACTCACTTTCATGATGCCCTCATGCATGAATGTGTCTCCTCCTGGTTGGACGTCATGGAGCTCCTCCAGACCTTTACGGATACGTTCTCTGTGGAAAGAAACACAAAGGAGGAACCCATAGTGCAGATAGTGCTGTCTGATCAAAACATATGTTTTATCAGATGCATTTGTGAATATTACTCTGCATTGAAACCAGACACACTTAGGGTTGGTCACAGAGAAATAGTTTCCAAACTACAAGTCATATGATAAAAAACAGAAATGCATAACAGATGTATAGAACCAGTGCTTTGCAGAACCATTCATACAGGTTAAACCTTTGTCACATTTGTCTTGTTAAAACTATGTGCTTTAAAATTAAGTGTTAGCTACATTTGAGCATCTTACATTTTTTCTATTTTTTTCAGAAGACTGTAGGCTCTGGATACGACAAGTGAAAGGCCAAAGACTGTCAGCACACCAGAGCTCCTTGTAAGTTAGTTTTGTATTCAGTTAATAAACATAAAAAAAACATGTATCACTTTCCTTCTACTTTGCATTACGGCAATTTTATCGTTTGCTTTGTATAAGGACTTATGACAGCAGGAGAAAGTATTTATCTGGATTCTCCACTTAGTCATTAAAGCCATGGATCATAACTGTGTAAAAAATGGTCCAAATCTACAGCTTCCCTCTTTGCTTTAAGCTGTATGACAGGAAAGCAAAGGAGACATCTGCTCCCACCTGTCATCTGTCAGGTGCATTAAGACCCGCCCCTCAGTGGAGAACACAATGAAGGACATCCGTAACTGTGGGCTGTGAGGAGGATAGAAGGAAAGTATAAGCTTTTAAATTGGTAATCGTCTTTTAACAATCATTATCCCCACTGACACTGGAGTTCACCTTATGAATTTATGTGCCAGATGTTCAACAAAGTGGTAGATTTCATTCCAGTGGTTCTGCACACTGCCAGATCTGTAAAGAGAGCAGACAACTAAATGTGAGCATAGGTTTGAGCATTTACAGAGTTGCAGTTTAAAAAGAAAATCGATCTATTCTAAGTCTTCACTTGTTTTTGTCCCCTTTTATTAAGAGTTTTTATGATATATTATTGCACAAATTGTATATGATCATGAAGTATAAGAAAAAGTAGGCATGGTATTCAAATTAAATAAAGTTAGTGATCGGATCATATTTAACCTCCCTTGGTAGAGTCATGTTTCACTGAAAATGCAGCTGCAAGTCTTCTGAGGCATGTGTCTACCAACCTAGTTCATTTATAGTTCAACATTTTTGCAAATTTTTCCTTGGGAAATTTAGCTTAAACTAAATCTGGATGAGTAGTATCTGTAAGACAAATTTTTCTGGTCTTTTCGAGGGTTTTCATCTTATAGATGTGGGAAAAAAAACATATAATATATATAATATAACACTTCTTTTGTCTAGTACCAAAATCCCCACAAATTACATAGACAGCATTTGTAGTTTTAAGGGATTGAACAGTTGAAAATGTTAAAGGCAGTAAAGGATTTGTTCTTTAGGTGCAATTCACATGCTTTAAAAGCAAAAATCTTATAGACTTGAGGAACTAAACCCAGCAAATCATCTAAGTCTTTGTAAGCCATTCCAACTTTTCCTTTTCATTTTTTTGCCTTTCTTTTTCCCTTTTCTTCAATTTATCTTAAATATTGAATATATTAAACATTTTAGTCTTCTAGGTAGTATTTAATCACATAAAGAAATAGCAGCTGAGTCCATAAACCTTTAGTCTGGATATGCATCGATATATACTTTGGGCTTTCTTACTTGGAGCTGAAACAATGCTGTGGTCTCATACTTAGATATAGTCTACTGTCAAAAGACCTTTTAAAGCACCTGAAATAGATTATAGTTATTGTTTTCAGAATTGCTTTCATAAAACCTTCATGAATTCAGCTGTTTAATCACATCTTTGTCAGATAGGACATAGATTAATGGGAGTTCTATTCCCTCCTGTTGAAAAATCTCATCTGATCTTTTTTCTGTCATATCTATTAAAGGTTATATTCCCCTGCACTGTAGTTGTGATAAAGGCTGATCTTCATTCCTCTTTTGGGGGAAAATTACCATTTGGGAAGGTTGCATGGCATTTGTGAGCATGTCACTGCTGATTCTTATCAAAAATCCTTTGATTGAACAATGTTTTCATAAGGCTTTGAGTTTTCCTAACACACTTTTTTCCAGCGTTACCATGACACAAGTCCCAGCACAAGCAGGCAAGCCAAGAGTATAAACATCTGGATGAAATGGAGAAAAGCAGAGCTGACAAGGAGAAAGAAGCAAAGGAGAGTTCAGGATGAAGAACAACAACAAAAAATGTTTCTTTAGAAAAAAATGGGAAGATGAGAAATGTTAATACATAACTAAATCCCATTGGATACACAAGCACAGCTTTTACCACCAGTTTAAGGGAATTTTTAAAAACATTTTCTTTGGATTCACATAGATCTTGTGATCGGCTGAACTTTTCTCCACTCCACTAACATGTCTTTATTTCAATGCAGCAAAAAAGTAGTTTGACAAAGATTTAACTTAGCTGGTTGAGCTAAGATTTTTACATGCAAAAAGTTTGAAAAAGATTTATTTCCGCACTTTTGAATAAGAATATTGTAAATGGCAATTGGTTAAACTGGATTTTGTCATATTAACTAGGACAAAATGAAAATGCATGCAACCATTTTTTAAAGTTTTATTAATAAAAATCGTGTTTTTAAGCCCTATTTTGGTGGCTTTAACACATAAAATGCAATAAAGTGAGTTTTTTTTACATTACAACACATACAAATTATGAAGATTGAGTACTGTAGATGAACTAAGGATTTCATTATTCAGCAAGGTCCATCTAAAAAAGGAAAAACCCCTATAAGAAACAACCCTTTATTATGTTTTAAGAACGGTAAATGCTGCAGACAAACCTGTGACCTATATTTGATCAGAGGAACAGATATTCGCGAAACACAGAGACACACAAACATAAAATTGAGTCAAGTCCAAGTTAGACAAACACAGATGGATGACAAAACTAAACCAGAGTTATTCTAACTCCCGTTTGGGAAACAAATATTCCCTGCACATGAAACCAGCTGACAAATATTATAACTCATTTCTGCCTGTTGAGGTACACATTGCCACTATATAGATCATAACTAGTTAAAAACAGGTTAAACAGATTTAGAGATAATAACCTTAATAGGTAATGAGTGATAGGATTTAAAAAACACAAATTAAGGCTCTGTTATGTTTGTGGACAAATATGCAAATGCAGCAATTCTTTTTTTCTATGTTTTGTACCATTGCAGACAGTGATACTCCTGTAATACTGAAGGAATTCTCTGTCACTGGAGATGCTTTTTATAAAACATGTTGCACTTCTCATGAATTTGACTATAAGCAGTGGTCTTGTGAAAGCAAAAACAATCTATTGTGCTGTAACAATGATAAACTTACGTGTCCAGAACAAAGTAAAGGTCAAAGCCTCCAAAGCAGGAAGACTGGGGAGCCTGTCTCCTGTCCTGGTTTGGTCCAGCATCCAGAGCCATGGGGAGAATCAGCAAAGCAAAATACAAAACTAGAAACCAAAGCTTTGTGCTCCAGCACTGAGGCATCATTCCATCTACAGGAAATCTCAGATCGATTAAACCAAAAAAGTAACTAAAGTTGAATGTCCTTTGCCAGCTCTTCTGTTAATCCTCAGTGGGTGGTTTCAGCTGCTAAGAGTGTTGAATACAGTTTGAAGAGGTGGAGGGAGACAAAGCATCATCCTCAGGTTCAAACCAGGATGCAAATGGATGACAGAAGCTCCTCAAACTACATCGGATGCTGCTCTTTTGTTTGTGCCACGCACAGAGAGAAAGACCCTCCAACCCTGGATGTGTTTGCAAAAAAAATACATGTGTTTTCTCTCTTTTACCCTGGATCTAAGTGGGAAGAGTGATGAGGACAACATTGTGAAAGTACCCCAATCTTCTGACTGCTCCTGCCACCTAGTGGTAATAAAATGATGCTTTTACACTAATCTGAAAATGGAAATTCTCAAATTAAACACAACATGGGAGAGCATGTCTTTTATAAATTCCTTTTCTTATCTCTTTTTATTATGATTTGGGATCATAGTAAAACAGGACTGAGACATCAAGAAAGGTGATTTAAATTTAGTGTGAAAAGGTTTTCTAAACAAAGAGTACAATTACACCAAAACACATGCATCATCCTGAATCTCATTTTTTTTCTAGCAAATCTAGAACAATGGGTTTTAAGACAGTTGTGTGTCTTATAGTTTGCAAAGATCCAAAAATAAACATTTGTATTTCTATTCAATATATATATTTATAATACTGACTGCTTTCGAATTGACTACTTTTGCCCTCATGACTCAAAGTTTGGACATCAGAGGGGTAAATCCTCCTCCATCAGCTGTTCTGTGCCTTTCTGGGTTGAATATGTTAAGAAAAAACATTTGATACACTTCAGATGTTTATGTACTTTTTATTTGTGGAAACACACAAGAATTACACCCTGCAGAGTTCAAACTATCATGGGTATCTTTGTACTGATTGTATTTTACAGGTAAACTAGATTCCTTCACACAAAGTAAGTTCAAGGATGTCCATTGTGGTCGGTGCTTTTATTATCTAATGTATATTTTATGAAATTCTATCCTTATAACAGCTTTAGGCCATATGGATTAATAATTTCTTTATTTGCCTGTATATTGATAAACAGGACAGAGCACAGATGGGTCATCTTTCTTGCGGACAACAAATTCACATGCCTCTTCGTCAAATACAGACTCACAGTCTTCAGGGACTCCATTTGGAATTCCATACCTGAAATCACACAGAAACCAGAAGAAATCAAGTAGGTGTAAGTTTCTTCACACTTTGCAATAACATATGCCTGTGATTTCTTTGTACATACGTGCTGCAGCATCGTTTACAGTCACATTTCATACATGAGCTGTTCCAACTTGTCCCTTTAACATGCCATGTTAAATCAATATAATCTTGACAATGGGTCTGATTTTCTGTTTCTGGAAAGTAAAACATAAAATTCCCACATACACCATGTGGGTTTAGAATTTTAAACCTAAAAACCCATCAGAGCAAACATTCTATATGTAAAATTGGGATTTTACCTGATGTTGGGATTTTGGAAATGCAAAAACTATCTGACAGAGATGTCAAGATACAAAGCAGCAAAGCCAGCACCAAATATTTCTTTGGAGAAAAGTAAGAACAAACAGGTCACTTAAACAACTGAAATTAGAAACTGTTCCCAATTTGTAATGTATTCAGCCTATATAGACTTTCAGGGGTTATTCATAAAAATGAAGCTACAAATAGTCACATTCAAGGTTTAATAAAGCCTAACAAACATTATTTATACAAATTGTCAACACAACTCACCATTCTGGCTCTGTGATTTGTCAGCATTGACACTGTCCAGGTAAAGACTAATATGTGGAGACCCATATCTGTTAAATACTATTTTTGTAGGGACCTTTGAAATTAAACATCAGGAGGCACTGGAATGTTACTTCACTTACTGGAAGTGAAAAAAGACCCTAACAAAACAAAACAATTAATAAAGAGTCCAAAACAATTTTATTTCTTTCTTTTTTTTTAAATATCACTCATTTTAGCGCTTTTTTTCTTGTTTTTGTCACAGCAATAACAGTTAACTGTTCTTATTTTTAGTTTAGATTATCTATGGAGTAAATGAAAAAAATGTGTGGGCACTTTTCTTCAATTGAAAAGAAAACAGTGAAGGTGCCTGTCTAATAGGCAGCAGCAACTTGTTGCACAACAGCAGAGACCCGATCACCTCAAAGCTTCAGCCTTAACTTTGGAACAGCCCTTTTTTTCTGGGACCTTTGAAATCAAACATCAGGGGACACAGGAGTGTTACTTCACTTACTGGAAGTGAACAAAGAAAATAAAAGATAAACAGTCCAAAATACATTTTTTGTTGTTTCCTTTACTGCTTTTACTAATGGTTTGGGGGTTTTTTTGTTCCTTTTTCTCCTAGAATAACAATAGATTAAGCTATACAATGCTTCTTGTACTGGTTTAAACACTTAATGGAAAAAATATTTGATAATGGTTTGGTTGTAGTTTGATTGACTTTATCAAATTAAGACTACGTCTGAAAAAATAATATATTGATTACATTGCTGTAATAGTAACTTGTGCTTCCATGACCCATAAATTAGGAGTTATGTAACATCCAATAAAACATTTTATTCTTTTAGGCAGTGTTTAATTGAATACAGAAAGAGTATCTGAGTCCATAATCCTCTA
>JAUZNJ010081534.1:0-23916 GCA_034780135.1 Jordanella pulchra | reverse complement strand
AGGAAAGTCAATTCTGGTAAAGAGTGAACATTTTTGATCAGAAAATGTGCAAGAACCTTTAGTGATTAAGTGGAATGAATCAAATTCAAACTGACTTGCTGAATCTGCCCTTCAGTCAAAAAGAGAAAAACACTTTCATGTACTTCATTTTCTATGCCTCAAAGAATATGTTATTTACAGCATGTATAATGCTTTCCAAAATTAGGGATAAACTGAGCTCTTTCTCGGAGAGAGGAACTGTGGATAGCAGCTGTTTGCAGGGATGTCCGCATTAATCTGTGGATGGGATAAAAGCAACATTCACTGCGAACAGCATTTAACACAGCTCAGTGCTACTGCTGAGGCAAGAATCAAAGAATAAAAATCAAGTACACAGCAGCTGCACTCAGCTCAACTTAAATAATCAGACCTCAGACCTGAAATTTATTGGACTTCAAAAAGCAACTAAAATCAAACTGTTATTGAATTTAACTGAGGTACAAAAGGCCCTAGCTTCCTTTCTGTTAGACTTTAAAGAGCACACACCATGCTAACTAACTCCATGTCAAAGCAGCTGAAAACAGCTGGATGGAGAATAATTTCAAATGGCTCTAAAGAGCAGAGGATCAAATTAAAATCATCACCTCCTGTTGTGCTGAAAGGCTCAGAGATTTCTGCTTCCTGTTTAGGTAGAAGAAAAGCAGCCTTACTTCTGCACTTCTGCTTGTATATCTCTTTGTATTTATAGCACAATTTTTGTGTCCTATTTGAGCAGAAGATTACAAACTACATGACATTGACCTGTTGAAATCTGGATTTGATTATCATATCAGAGTAGTAGGATGCCATTTTTTTCTTTTTTTCCTACTATATCTGTGATCATAGGTGAAAGAAAGAAAATGCTGGCGCTTACATGCTATATGGGACATTACCGTACATTATTCTCCTTTTTATGCAGCAGTCTAATTAGCATTAGCTTACTGATAAATACACACTTGTATTATTCAGCTGGCAGTGCCTGGAGGAAGACGTGCTCCATCTGAAACAGGTGTCTGCTTTGGAGGTCTTTGGTTGATTAAAGGTTTTCAAGTTACATTCAAAGAAATAAACTGTTTAATCTCAGCCTTACAGAACACTCCACCATTTTTTCCTTGTCTTAGATTACCTTAGACTAAGACAGGATATGGCAAAGAATCCTTGGGTGGGCTGTGCATAATAAAAATGCAAATGCCATGCAGAAAGTGTTTTTTTTTAGCAATAACTGCATAGTTAAGCATATGCACAGAAAGTTTCTGTATAGTGTCTTTCCCCCCAGCTGTGGCAGCAAATATAGGAGAAGAAATATGAAGAGGTTTAAGAATGGCAGTACACCCTATTGTGTGTACTCTATGCTGTGTGCATGAATAAGTAGCTTGTCTGAGGAAAATGTAATTAAAAAGAAAATGTAGTGTGTATATGTGCATTATGCTTGTGAATAAGCTGTAGAAGTGAACATGAAATGCAGCTATACACCCCTCATACATTCATATTGTACTCCCTATTGTCAACCAGCCGTGTATCAGTTCCTTTCATTCCACGCACAGGACTGCACAATTGAATGTGCACACAGTGAAATATTGTATTCATTCGAAGACTGAGATCCAGCAGCCTTGTCTGAAGGAAAGAAGAGGAGAGTCTTCACTGGGAGCTTTTCCACCTCTCCGATGCTCTTTTTTTTTCTTTTTTTTTCCTGCGCCACTTGATGCCTCCGCAGCCGTGCCCTAGGAGCCTCCCCTGGCATAAATGACCATTATGGCTCCATTAGGGCTGCTGCTAGGAGGTCATTATGCTGCTCTGAAAACCCAGGGATGTAGACGTTAGCGAGGTCCCATCAGGGGAGGAGAGAGCGAGTGAGTGAAAGACAAAACACTAAGTCATCTGGCTTTTTCAGATGTCTTGACAGACAAATAGCAACTCAAGTCCAGTGAGTCAGCTTCTTAAGCACTAAAAGAAAGGGGAGTGCAGCTAATAAAGGACAGGAGAGGTCAGGGGTAAGAGCAGCAGAGTGCGGTTGGTAAGTCTTGGTTGGTAGTTACTTGAACACTGCAGAAGTACACTAAACAGAGGAAATATGTTTGCGTCTCATTGTATTTTGGCTTTTCTTCCTTCATCTTTTTTATGCTGTCCTTGTAAGACTCCCTTGTTATCTCAGTCAGACTTCGTTCCCAGGCAGATATGCTGAGTGGCAAAGAACAGTAGAAGGCTCTGTCCTCCTATGTTCAGTATCTCCGTCTCGATCAACCAGCCACGCCGCACAGAACAGTACACTCCATCTTCCTCCAGCACACAGTTAAAGGAGTTCTCTTGCTGTGTAAAAGCAAACAGCACGAAGCGCAGCAGGTGGTTCTGCTGTATCTTTGTCGTACTAAATAAGAAAAATTTGAAAGGCCCGAAAGTTGAGTATTTATATCTTCGTCTTTTGCTTAATTCATTGGTATAATGCATAATCCATAGAAGATGAAGGAAAATGATGTTTTTTTATGCTTTAAAACAAACTCTGAAAGTATGATGTTGTTCTGTAAAACTACCTTGTGTTGTACTTATAACTTCAGCCTCTACCAGCTTTCTACAGCATGAGAAACTTTTTTCCACCTTTCTTTGGAAAATGCCTCCAGCCCCGTTGGATGAACAGCTGTCAACATCAGTGTACAAGAGTTGCAATATGATATTGATTGGATTTAGATCCTACTTTCTGCTGGATGAATTCCAGCCAAGTGCCAAGTTTTGTCACAACCTCTAACAGATTGTTTCGCAATGTTGCCCTGATCTTAGCTCTGGTCATCATCCGGTCATCTCTCACCCAGTTTCCTCTCCCTGCTTTCTTTCAATATAAGATTCTTCTTGCCACTCCCTTGGCAAGATTTTTGGTCTGCATGACTAGTAGTAGTTCTTATTGCCTCGGTTGCAGATCTCTGCAGCTTCTTGGGAGTTTCTTCAATCAATACCCTTCTTTTCCATTTTGGTTGCAAGGTTTTTTTAAAAGGCTCTCTTCCAGGATGTATCAGTCTATCTTCACTGCCCCTGCTGAAAAAAGGTTTCCTCCACAGAATGATGCTACCACCACCATGTATCAGTGGCGTGTTCAGTGGTTTTCTTGCACATTTTTCATGCATTAGGACTGAATGTTTTGTGTTTAATAGCAGCTTTTATTAAAGGCTCCTGTAATGCACTGCTTTCACATAGCCTATTATATTAGATCACATTGACATATATGGTTGTTTCATAAAAACATAAAGAAATGTGAACAAGTTGAAAGGTAGAAAATCATTTTTTTGAGCATCTGTAGATTTGGTTTGATTAACTGGGAATTTTAGTGAACAGAGTGAAGCAAGATGTTTGTAGAGAAAAGAAAAGGAGCAGTTTCCTTGGATGAACATAGACACACCAACAGGCTCTATACAGCTGTAAATAATAGTGATAAGAAACCTGCTGACCTGTTAACCTTACTCTACCTGTCAGAGAGGAATACCCGCTCAGCAGGTGGCATGCCAGGAGGAAGAAATGCTGACCTGTGAAACTAAGATGATAGCAGCTACCTCTGAGAGGTGAATGGACCCTACGAATAGGAGCAGAGCCAACCAAGCATTTAATAAATGCACCAGAGGTCACAGTCGGGCACTGGCCTGAAATACCACCTAGCCTCCTAGTGTTTAGCTACTGTCTGCAGAAAGGAGATAGAAAAATATTGAGATGGATGATATCCTAGCGAGCCTTTGAACCGCATTCGGAAGCTGAGGAGTGAGGAGGAAAGGTGGCTGTTTGGTGATATAGCTGCATCTTGTGCACACCAAAGATCAGTGAGGTCTTAGTGGGTTTAGAGGCAAATCAGTTGCTCTTTGACTCCCTTTTTGTTTCCTTTTTAACTGAAATTGGTTGAATTTTAGAAGGTATTTTTTAAATCCGATCTAGTGAGGAAAGAAAGCCCATATTTAACAACCCAAAGATAGCTGCTGTCTAAAAGTATGTCCTATTCTATTTATTACAAGTAAAATCTATCATGAATGCTTTGTCCTTCATCTTAATTATCATTAATTACTTCCTGAGTGGATACTAATGTGTGCTGGGACGCTATGTCTAGTCATTACCTGCGGAGCTGACCCTCCCAATATTCAGACATCTTCTATTTTCCACTCACTACACATCTTGGCTGCAGACGAGGAGCAGGCGGAAAGAATCACTGGCCTGAGGCTCAAATGGAGCTTACCTGGTGTCATGGCCGCATGCAACATTGTCCTCCATAAGAAAGAGCTCGCTGTTTGGGTCTTGATGGCCCTCAAGAGATGTTGTTGCTTGCAGCATTCTGCCAGCAGAACGGCTTTCTATTGATCTTCAGCTCAGCTCAGATTGCTCCCCAGATCTTGTGACCATTTCTCTGCAAGCTGGGCGAGTTGTGACCCCAGCAAGTGGTCCCACAGGCCGGAGTGAGTGCTACAGGGCTGGAAGCAGATGGCCCTCCTGATGCCACACTGACTCACAGATTGGCTTTAATTGCCGATGCTGATCATTAGCCCGATGGGTCTGCGGAGGCCGGGCCACTCCATGAGTTGCAGGCCTAAAAATAGGGGCTGACTACTGGAAGCGTGATCTAACACACTTGAATGACTGTGCAACAGTACATCTTGGACTTCCACACTTGAAAAAACAGGCATAAAACCAACACTTTAAGTTTGTTTTTGAAGACATAAAAAAAGTGGTCTATCCGAGGCCGTGTCTTTTTTTCCCTTTTCTGTCTGCTTGTTCGAGTGTTTGCAGCCTGCACACACATGGCCAAATACAGACCTTCGGAGCTCCAGAGGACATGACGCCATTCCCAGCGGTGAGTGTTCGTGGTTGACGTCAGTGGACAGCTCTGTAGGTCATGACCTGTCTTCTTCTGTGGGCGCAGTCATAAATCCGCACCGCTGCAAGATCAGCTTTGTTCCCTATTAACCGCTCCGTTTCATGTACAGGGCCATAAAAAACAAAGCCTTTTTAGATCTTTATGCTTTGGTTTTCTTTCACACTTAGTTGATTCTGTTCTTTACATAGAATTTGATTAGAATTATTGATTAGAAATTAGATTACCCAAATACATGGGGATCACAGTTTTTAAATGATTTTGTTTATCAATCTAAGGAAGCCATTCAAACAACCTGGTCAAATAGAAAATACCCTACAAACAAAATAAGCAGCAGCACTCTCCTTTATGGTAAATGTTACCATAATATTTGGCACAATATCACATGTGGAATAGCTAATGTTAAACATTTAAAATGGCTGCTAGAGAATTTTAGCCCAATCTTATTTGCAGCATTGCTTAATTTTGTCATAATTAAGTGTGTTTAAGTCGGAACTGCTTGTTGTAGCAGCCAGAGCATATTAGTCAGATTTAACGCCAGTCTTTTGTTGTTATGGTTCCATTATCATGGTCATGAAGTAGCAAAGCAAACCGATACCACCATCATGTTGGGATTTTTATGCATTTTGCCAAGTCTCTTTTTTGCGTTTAATGATGAAAACTGACCTTAATGGAGGCAAGTGAGGTTTTGTGTCATCTATTCATTCTTTTAGCAATCAGCATACCATCCCAGGAAGGCCTGCTACTTGTGGGTTATAGGTCTCACTGTGCTTCACTTAAGGCCTCAACCCTGACGGATTCATGTCAGTGATTTATTTTTCCTTGTCTGCCAATAATTGTATTTATATGGAGGCATGATCTGTTACTTCTAAGGTCTAGAACAAGCTTCGTGCTGTCAAAGAGGTTCTTTATAAAGACATGAGTCTGCTAATAATCTGTTTCAATGTAAAAAAGAATATCTGGTTCGATAAAAAGCAAAAGCAGAAGAAACCAGAAATGGATAATATTTTACCACACGTTTAATAACATGTGTGGCTTTCAGAAAAGGATCCAATCAGACGGATTCTCCAGGATGTGCTGCAGCACCACCAGCTTTGTTTTATTGCTCTTTTCTGCTTAGTTTACCTTTCCCTGTGAAGTGTGTTTCCATGTAGACAGATCTCATCTCACGCTCCATGCGGACAAGTCACAGGTCACATGCACGTCCATGTGCATCCCCTCTCTCAGCGTCTGTCTTTATAAAAACCTCCCTCCGCTGTCTTACACAGGCAGAGGTGAGGTGAAAGAGGAAGCTCACCTCATTTACCTGGGTCTTAACTCACCCCAGGACAGCAGATACATCCTCACACGCCGAGGCAGACGCGCTGTGGCCATGGAGACCCACAGTCCTGGTTCCTGTGGCGGGGAAGATGAGCTGCTGTAAGAGGCAGAGTGGCAACACTAAAGCTCATTATGCCTCTGCTGCTGCGCTGCTGGTCGAGAAATGAAACCTGAGCTGCCCTGCTACATCCACGGCTGCCACCTTCAGACCCCGCTGGAGAGCAGCAGCAGCAGAAGAGGGCAACATGTGTGTCTAGGAGACAGCGTTCTCTGTCTGCTGTCTGTTGTTTTGATGCCACCCACTGTTTGAGAGCTTTGAGCTTGGCAAGTCGGTCGCTTGCTGGGACTCCACACAGCTGCCCCCTCCATTCCCTCCATCCTCCCCTCCCGCTGACTGTGCTAATAGCCCTCCAGTTGCTCAGCTGTACTCTTTTCCCAGTGGACTGACATATGGATTCGTACACATCTACTCATAATCATGGTTTAAAGCCCTCTGCATCCCTCCGCTCGATGTGGAAAGATTGTTTGCAGCTCCAGTGATCAAGAGGAAGCCAGTGTTGCAGCGCTATTTTTGGGCCAGGCCGCATTTTACCCCACTTGCCCCTGGTATCTGGGTGGATTGTGTAACGCAGAGCACGGAGCTGGCCAAAACAGGGAAATCTCTTATTGCTTAGTTTGAAATCACATCTGCATGGCTTTCTGCTGTTTTAGCTGCTGTTTCTAAGCTTTACCAACATTAAACATTTCCATTCTGCTGTGTGTTTTAGAAAACTCACTGTTCTCTGCAAACATAGTGTTCATACTGCTTTAAGTTTTCCATTCTTCTTTACATTACAGCAATTTTTTTCCTTTTTTCCCCCTGGATTGTTTCATGGTAGACCAACAAAAAGAAGAAATGTATAATTTCTTATATAAATAAGTCCCACACCTTTATATTTAACCTAGTTTACTGTAAAACCATAAAATAAAATCCAATGTATTCCAAGGCCTTTGAAGTTACTCAAATACGAAACAGTCCACCTCACAGCATACTGCTCAGTCCATCGGGTTAGTTGTGCTCCTTACAAACCTGGACTGTATTAAAAAGTGACACATTGACACCATAGAGGATTAAAACAAAAACATTTTTACTTTACGCTAAACTTTGTAGTTTTATCCTGATAATATGTGAAAGGTTGCATCTGTTCTGAATACTTTAACAAGAACTAACACCTGATTCACCAACTTTCATGTGAGGAGGCCTGAAATTATACCCCCCAATCATCTGTCTCGTCCACTCCCACCCCCACAACCAGCAGACAGACATTAAAATGCATAAAAAATTAAGGCTGTTTACTTGAACTCTAATGAGAGGAGGCTTAGGTAGTCTAGTTTAATTAGTATGATTGGCTCCACGGGGACCACCCGGGCAGGGGCATAACAACTGATTCACCCTGAGCTCACAGGACCGTTTCATACTGTCTGAGCATCAGAGCGCATGTCAGAGGAGATCTGACTGCAGAGATGTGTTACTTTGGCTGAGCCCAGGTTGGAAGGCAGCACTGCAGTTAAATGCACTGAAGCAGACCATTACATAAGCAATACTGCAAGGTCAGAAATCTGTGTCTCCCTCTGTGGCCGTCTCTCTCTGTTCAAGTCACAATCACACAGCGCCTTGGTGTTGAGGTCCTGTCATAGCTTCAACAACCAGATGACTGTTTTTTTTTATTTTAAGTTTCTTCAACGTCGTTCAGACTCCTTTTTTTATGTTTCTCTCCTTGTATTGTTTCTATTCCCTTTAAGTTAATGCGTCCGCATGTGTGGCTGAGGGTGATATTGAGGCCTGTGTGCAAGCTGAGTGCGTTTGTATCAGTTCCCCTGCGTAGGAGCAGTTTCCTTTTATACTCAAGTGCATGGGAAGGAGTACAAAGACGAGGTCGAAAGTGTGGCTGCTCTTCAATAAAGAGCCTAGTTTGTCCTCTTTGATGCTATGCTGCCACACACTCCAGCTACAAAGAAGCTGCGTGCTCGTCACTGAGAACCGAAGCAAGACAGCAAGCTTTTCTTAAACAAAATCACAACCTACCATCATAGTCACGTTAAAAAATAAATAATAAAAAAGCTGTTTTGTTTGCTATAATTTGGGATGTACTTTTAGGTGCTAAATATTGATGCCAAAAAACCATTCGAGTGATTATGGACATAGAAATGGAGACAGTGATTCGATAGCTAATAGCCATTGATATATGCACAAAAAAACATTCCAATCCACACCTTTAAGCCTAAAACCTTCCCATTATAAAGCCTGATTTCTCTCTAACTAAGTTTACAATAATGAATGACAATATTTGCACAAATTCTTAATAAAAAGTGTGATTCATGAAGATTTAAAAAGAAGAATGAATAAACTGTCTTTCTTTTACTCTGCAGGACATTAAAGTTGGACATGAAGAGAGTCGATGATGTAAATCAAAACTGTTTCTTTCAAAATCTGATTTATGATTATTACACAATAACTCATTCAAAACCCATGTATAACTAGATTTATAAATAATTGGCCTCTGAATGCTCTTCTAGGTCATTATATTCTACAAAATGGTGCATAAGAATAAACACAAGGAATTGACTATTGAAGAGTCTAAATTGGGTGTTTTCAGTTCCATTCCTCGAGCTCTGCTGTCCTGCCCCCTTTTAGATGTGTCTCTGCTTCAACTCACCTGAGCCAAATAATCAGATCATTTGCAGGATTCTGGAGAACTTGGCTGCATACTGAAGGACTAATTTAGCCATTTGATGCAGGTGTGTTGAAGCAGAGACTCCTCTAAAAGGTGCAGGAACCCAGACCTCGAGGACTGGAATTGGAAACCTTTGGTTTAAATGATTATAATCAAATCTAACCTCTGACCTGTCTTTAAAGAAAATCCCAGATTACTTTAGAAACGTCTCTTATATAGGGTTTAGAAGACATGCATCTCTCCTGAGCAGCAAACATTTCATAAATTCAAAAGTCTGTATCAACATCTTTTTTTCGGTTGGATAACATTGTATGATTCGACTTGCCAAACATAGTTTATTTTGTTGTTTTTGTTCAGTGTGCTTTTGTACGCCTGCCCAGTTGAAACTTCACCAAATGTATCTATTTCCAGGGCTCATCGTTTTGTTCAAAGGTGGACGATATTAGAGCAATCAGCTGCCACAAAGCCAGGCTTTGCCGTGCTCGGGGCTAACTCCACTCCTGTGATTGACGATTTCTCTCCACAATCAAAAGCCATGAGGTCTTTAATAGCAAAGGATTACTGTGCCAAATAGTTTCATTACACGCAGAAAGGGTTAGCACCGGTTTAAAAAGGGAGAGCCCCAGCTTAAGCACAGAGAGACACTCAGAATGAGAGAAATGACACTGCTGCACACCTAAATACAGCATTCAAGCTCACTTATGATCACATAACAGAATGAAACTTAGGCTGCGATGCAGCCATAGAGAGAGTCCACCTTTCTTTATAGCCTTGGCAAATAAACAATGATCCTTTATTGTCAAAGACTGGTTTAAACCACAACATTTTATCACATCCCGGTCAACAAATGTCAACATTAAATGTGCGGCTAGAGCTACAAGGTCATGCTTAGTCTTAAGAATATTTGTGTTTTAAAATGGCCTAGTCAAAGTAAGGTCATTGAAGCTATAGTTGGTAATACTGTTGTTTTATTGAGTGAAACGGTCCTTACATAGTGAGAGTAGGTATTTGCTTTCAAATCTTGCTAGCTCTCCAACTTTACCAACCATAGCTTTAATCTATTTGAGAATATGAGCAAAATATTAGAAACACTGCCTGTGGGGTATATGCAGAGACTATTAGCTGTGAGCCCTATGAAAGGTTGTTCTCTTTTGACCAATGACCATTGAATTTAAACACCACATTTTTTGGATTACAGCAGATTTAAAGATTATGTTTTCCTTTTATTTCACGTGTGTCCAACACATTGTTGACCTGTTAAATTAAATTGTATTGATAGAAAGCGAATGTATGATTTAAATGGAACAAAGACCAAAAAACAGGGTATGGTTGATGCTTAAGAACAGTTGGCAAGTTTTCCTGTATGTTGCGATTGTTGGTGCTCTATTTGCAGTTGTCTTAAAATTGTTTAGTACTGTAGATCCAGTGAAACAAGGTGCCTTTGTAGTAAAGCATGTGACTCAATTCATGCTTAGCTGGTTGCGTTTTACTCTCAGATGTACCATAGTCCATACTCATTCATCATCCTCCCCCCTTTTTACACCATCTTGTTCCCTTTGTGACCTTTGTGGCTTGCAGACTGAATCCAAACACCCACAGACAAATAGAAATATTAATTTAAATGATTGACAAGCAACCAGCTCTGTTAATCAAGTTATGCTTATTCTGATTAGGGGTCTTAATGTGAGTAAGATAACCTGGTTAAGGTGTTTACTCGACAGTTGCAATAATATGCGTATTGCATTAGTCTGGTTCTAATTGAATTAGGCCTGTGCATGTAAATGCTCTTTCTCTCTCGGTTTGGATCCTTTTCCTGCCACAAGCCTACAGGTTTTTTTTTTTTGCTTTTTTTTTTAGATGTTAGAGGAAATCACAGGGTTTACTGTAGGCCTTGGTTGATCAGAGGAAAGGTGAAATGCAGACACATGTGGTGCGGTTCACAGGAAAGCCACCTGGCTCTCTCCGGCTCTGATTTATGCCTTTGATAGCAACAACCCAGAGAGGCTTTCAACAACAACAAAGTGTTACAGAGAGATGACAACAATGGGACAGTTGTCAGTCTGGAGATGAAAAGATGTCTTCCTAGCCGCTCCTGTCTTTTGTAACTTTGATAAATATTTTCTGTCCTTTGTTTCCCTCATTTGTCTCCATGTGTTTCTCTATTTTTAACAGAGGTTATTGGTGAAGGAAAATGTGAAGTGGGGTCAGTTTTCCATCTCTGACAGACTGCCTCGCTCATCCTGTGAGGAGACGGCAGTGTGCTTCACTGCCTCGGCTGTGACTTATGAACAGACTTATTTCCGCTGGCTTGTCCCGCTTAGTGTCATACAGTGCAAAGAAAAAAAGAGCGAAAAAAGACAAAAATCCTGCTATTTTTTTACTTTTTTTCCTCTAAAATTAAGCATTTAAATCTGTCACTTCTGCCTGTATCTACACTCTTTTAAAACCATTAATATTTTAAAGAGGGATCATTGTCAACAGAGTCCCTGCATAATTTTCTTTCTGTTATAAAGGCAGTAAGGACAACAATTAGCTCGACCCGTCAAAATTATTCGGCTGTAATCCCAAAAATGTAATTAATAAATCAAAGCACATTTTGTCTTGTTTAGGGTATCTTGTGAAGATATTTTATTTATTTCTGATGACATTCAGACCTATTTATTACATGTGACTGAATTTAGTTATTTGAAAATTACAAAAATTATATATTAGAAAAAAAAAATTAGTTGTAGAGTTCAACCAAATGTGCTTTATCCAATACATTGTATTTACTGAAAACTAAAAAAATAGATTTTAGGTTGAGTTATGGCTTTATTTTGCAATTACCCATGTATGTTTTATATTTTATTTCATTAAAATATACGGAAAAATCCTTAAAACAAGCCTTATAAGTAACATCCTTCTTACAGTCTGCAGTGGATAAATATGAGTTATTTTTAAACTTGTTTATCAAAGTTGCAGTTTTCGAACCTGTTGATTTTACACATATGTAAATCTGTGCTATATAAATAAACTGCACTGATTTGCATTAAATTGAATTTGATTTAATTATAGCTCTGACTGCAGATGTGGATAAATAAATGAGAAGCTTTTATCCTGTAACTATTTTTCTGGCATCCTAAGATCAAAATACTAAACTACCTTATTTGATTAGCATGTTTCCTTATTTTTCTCAATTTGATTATTGGCCAAAAAAATAAATCTTCTTACTAAGTCTGCGATTGCATGAGAGGCACTTAGGTTTCAAAGGCAGACATCATATCTGGGACTTGAGTCTCATAAAGATAACTTGGGTTGAAAGTAAGAAAGTAAGTTCTTTTAAAGGATTAATGTAAACTCATCTGACCCCTTTTATTTGATGCCAACATTACGGAAATGCTTGCAATAAAAAGCCAGAGATCACATGTGGGTTGGATTTATAAATAAGTGACTATATTGGATGGTAGACTATTAACAGCTCATATGACCTGTTTGTTTGCTTTAGCATCATTGAAATGAAGACATTAAAATGTTCCAAACTGTGCTCTATAATACCTGACTTCAGCTTGTTTCACAACAAAATGCATCTTGTTTCCAAAAAAACTTATCTTGTGTCGAGCTAGTCGCCAATCAATAAAACCTCTCCTCAAAATAAAATACTTTCTTTATCCATTCAGACCCTTTATCTCTAGCAATCTCTAGCTCCATTCTTTTTCATTTTACATGGATTATGTTTGTATTTTTAGTTTTTTAAGAAGTCAGAATATCAGTATTTCTGTATGTTTAAATGAAAATTTAGAATAAATGTTCAGTATTGATGTGTTAAATTTGAGGTTATGAAAACATTATGGAGTTAGAGAAATGATTCTCAAAGTACCTAAACAACAGTCACATTGGATTCAGGGATTTTTTTTTCTTTACATTTGATGTTTTGTATTTCAACAGGATTTAGAGTTTTGACATAAAAAAAAACATTATCTTAACACCTGTGTCCAGGGCAGTTTTTCTCATCATCTTCCATCTTGTCCCCTCTCATCTTCCATTTCTTTCTGTCCTAGTTGCTCCTCTCTGTTCATCTGTGTCACTCCTTCTGTCTTGTCCCTGCGATCGACTGTAGCCGCAGGCTCAAAGGCTTGTTCGCCAGCCTCTTTTCTAAAAACGGGCTGCTGCATTAAGTGGATTGCCAAAACCTTACTATTAATGTTGGTCCAAAACCAAACACGAGTCTTTTTGTCAGCTGACTCTATTTAACTCTTAGTTTTTTTAAGTTAAGTCTAAAAGCCACAATTATATCCAGGAACAATGATAGCATAGTATGCAGCTTAATTTACTGCAAATGCCTTATGATCTATATGTCCTCCATAGACATGTCTCCTGTCCCTGGGCTTGTCCTGTGCATTAGACAGTTGACAGTCTCCATATAGCAGAAATGAGGGGAGTGCTCTGTGACTGATGGCGCTCCTTTGTCAATGACAGGGGAGCTGCTGCTGGCAGTTTGGGGCCAAAGAACAGTACAGATTACATTAACATCAGTCAAGCTGTTGTCAGACTAGTAGGACATAAATAGGACCTTATTGATGCATAATGCAACAACTTTTCGACTTGACGTTCTCTCAGTAATAGAATAAGGGAGTAAGTCTATGGCTAAAATCTCACTATGCTAGAAAAAGATTTTACTTTATATTATATATATATATATAGTATATAGGGGACTGCAGTGTTTGGAGTTTTAAGGGTTTGTTTGCACAAGTTAACAAAATAATCAAAAAATTTGTGCAGGAAATTGAGTTTTGCAATTTTGCTGTCAGAAAGCCAGCTTGTGGATGTACTTTCTAATACCACCGTATCAGTTGTTATTAATTCGACCAGCTCACCACCTCGTTTTCTCTACTTCGCTGAATATGATTTTGCTCTTAAAGTGCTTTGACAGCTTTGTAATGGAGAAAACAAAGCTTTTGACCTAGTCTGGCACTGGGAAAAAAGAAGAAATCCTGGGAAGCCTTGACACAAAAATTGCACTGTGCTGTTTGATCATTACTGACACTGCCCCTACTGTGTCTCTCCTCCTTCTTCAGTACAGTCAGGTTCACAGAGACTCAGAAAATACAGGTGCATGAAGAAAAGAACTCGTATGCCCCTTAGAAAAATACTACTTTGCAGTCTTAAAGGGCCAGTGTGTTTTATGTGCTGTCATGAAAATTGACTCTTATGCACTTTGACATGGAAATTCTTTTCTTAAGCAGTTAGAAATGTATTATACCTTTGCAAAGGATACTGTGTCTGGTGAAAATATTCATAAATCCCCAATCCTCATAAATAAAAGTTGTATTTTTTACTCTATAACCACCAATTTTTACTCATTTTATTGGTATTTTATGTGGCGTATTTAACAAAGCCGTGCAAAAATTGTAAAGCAGATTTACTTATTTAGGGAGGAAATCTATGGTTGAGTAATAAAATAACATAAAGACTTTGATAATTTTATAGACCATTGCTTTGTCAATAATCTTTAAATAGAAAAAAGTTGGAAAACTACACAAAACAGGAAAAAAAATAACAGTTTACCTAATCTAATAAGCAGAGAGACTGAAGAGCATTAACCAGACAGAGGTAAGAGGCCTATGCTAACAGTGGGGGAGCTACAGAGATTATTATCTGTTGACAATTCAATCCAACTTTATTTATATAGCACTTTAGAACCAATAAGACCAAACTGCTGTACAAAAGCTGAAATTAAAAAAATATAAAAAGTAATAAAAAAAATAAGTAAAATAAAGAGAAAACATAAAATCCATCAGTATTAAATGTCATGAAGAAAAGATGAGACTTTAGATGAGATTTTAAAACAGTCAAAGTGGAAACTTGTGTGATATGCAGACCGGCTGCAGAGAAGGGTGTAAGGAGATCAAAGATATACAGTGTGGCAGAGCAAGGCCATTTAAGGACTCAAAGAAAAATAAATAATTTAGAAATGAATCCTAAAAATTAACCGGGATTTGTTTTCCTCATCTCTGACTTTTAGGGAAGAATTTCAAGATTAAATGGTTGAAAGAAACTCAGAAGATATCATGTTTCCAATTTGTATCAAGCCATGTAGAAGAGGGCATGAAAGAAGGTGCTTTGGTCAGATAAAACTAAAATGTTATTTTTCTGGTAACATGCTAATGGACTATGATTAGTATAAAACAAACTACACCCCCCACCCCACAACACTGGAAAAACACTCAAGACTTGAGAAGGACAACAATCCTGGACAAGCAGGGCTTCAGTTTCAGCTCGGTTTTGTTCAGAATCTGCAGTATGTTGGATGTACAGATCGCTGACTTGGATGAGATGAATGAATATGCAGATTCATATTTTTAACACATTAAAAGCCATGTTTGTTGTTCCTTCTGCCTCACTGTTGTGTGCCATTCTGTGTGTGCCTATTATTATAATTTTTATTATAAAAATAATAATAAATATTATAAAATGCAAAGAGGTTAAAGCCTCATATATACTACTGCAAAGTTCTTTCTGTATTTAAAAAACTACCTGTTTCAACATAGAATAGTCTTCATGTGAAAATATATTTTTTCACTGGTGTCTTTGCAAACAAACTGTGATTTATTTGTTCCAAAAGACACGTTATGGGACTTTCCTGACCCTCCCCATCTTTCTTTGCGCTCTAATCTTTCTTCCTTTCTGTGTACACTCCTGAGGAAGCTCTGAGTTTGTGTGTTGCAGACTCGAGGATGGGGGTTGGAGGGAGAGGAGAGGGGGGGGGAGTTTGAGTGGGAGCGGGAGCTGAGGACAGTTCCCCGGAGTCTGGACACCAAGGCCCCCGGGCCTCCGCAGCTCATAAACAGATGTGTCCTTGTCCCCAGCCAAGCGCAGCCACTCATGGCAAAGCAGGGGCCCAATAATTGTGAAGAATTGAAAGCTAAATATTGGCTTTATCTCCTCAGTAATAAAAGGGCCATGAAATTGATTTAATGCTGCAGCGCTTCTCTTGGGTGGCTTCTTACAGCGTGAGCGCAAAACAATGAGCAGCAGCCATCTATTAATTAACCCACCTAATCCTGCAAAGTTAATCTCTCACCACAACTTTGCCCGCAACTAACTTCCGAGCCACTGGGTCTATTGGGGGTGTCATGACAATGGTGGAGAGGAGAAGATAGATTCAGCACTTAGGAAAAAGGAGGATGGGGGGGTGAGAAGCTCTGTAGAGCAACCTTGGGGGATGCTGTTGTTCAAATGGTGCATGGCCAGCATTAGTACAGTAACAGAGTTAATTTGTTTCTTTTTTTCCTTCTTGGTTTACTTAGAAAAAACGCATTTGAGCTGAGAAACAACGGCACAAAGATGGTTGATTTCAGTCACCTTCCTCTTGGCTTTTGTTCTCACAGTTTCTGCCGTCAACAGTCTCATTTTCTTTCCTCAGCTGTTAGACAGTCGGTAGGGGAAGTGGCGTTTCTTGCTCTTCTTCACCTGCCTGCCGGTCGCAGCACGAAGGCGCCTCACACCCAACACGCGCGCTCGCAGCCACATTGTGTCGACCGAGTTGTGAATTACCTCCTTCTCAGCCGTCTGATGAAAAGCTACGTGTTTTTTTTCTCTTCCACTGCGCCTCATCTGACCCTGCCCTTTCGCCCCACCACCCCACCACCCCTCGTCATCTCTATGGTCTTTTTTGTGCAAAGCCTCTCCTCTTCGAACAAAGCGGGCTCAGAAAATAGGTCACCTGCTGGTGCTCTTCTCACCTCCTCAGCATTTGGAAAAATGCATCCTCGAAGGTGTCTTGTTCCCCCTTTTCTTTCTTTTTTTTTTTTTTAAACGACCACAATCTTCACCCAGAGAAGCAGCTAAAAGCAGAAATCCCACATTCGCACACATTTCGCTATATAAAAAAACTAACATGTAGAAAAACTCTAACTGCGGGAATTTGGAGATCATATTTTTGCTAGTGAGGAAAGAAGCTCCTGTGGAGATAATTTTAGGAGGCTGATTAGGCATAGACAGTGTTGAGCCCAGAGTGAGGAATCTCATCACCACTGCTAATGACATGCCATTCCTGTGCTGAGAGAAGAGCGCGAGCCCTGGGCATGGACTAGCCTCTCTCGCTGCCACCTCTAGCAGTTGTGTTCATTAGGGCCAGCGTTGTAATTACAATTCACAGATCCTGCTTCGGCTTAATTACACTCTGATTATTGGGCTGATATTTGTTGAAATTATCAGACCCTTAGAAAGTGGATTTATATTTGCGAGAAATTAAATCTTATTTCATAAGTGTGTGTCTTAAACCGACAATTTGAACTGATTTGTAAACGTGCATATAAATATGCTTTAAAGCGATGAGCACCGGAGAAAATGAGTTCAGTTTTAACCTAGGCTAAGAGATGCGTATCTCCCCTGAGTGACAGATCACCCAAAAGATGCCTCTGTGTGATTGTGGGAAGTGTTTTTCTTGCATCTTGTATCTTCTACCTGAATAGTTCCAACAAGAAAACAGAACAAAACATGGAATGCATTATGCTGGATTATTCTGCTTCTTTTGAAACTCTCCGTAATTGGGAATCAAATTCATAAATAACGCCTTGAGGTGGGGCTATTATCTACGTGTCTGTGCAGCTTAGAAGTGACTATAGTATTTTATGCAAACAATGTAATAAAGACAAATTTAGAGTCAAACTTTTTTGACTGAAGTCGGTTTGCTCACAGTTTTCTGCTGTATAATCCAGATGTGTCTCACTCAATCTAAAGAATGTAAAGGTAATACAAGGAATCATTGTGCTGGGAATAGGTTTTCTCCCTATTACAGGTTTCAGCTGTTTTTTTCTTTCTGTAGGATTGTAAGAAATACATTTTAAAATATCCTGCATAAATAAAAAAATCCTGATGAATTATTTGGTGGGAATAAGAAAGCTATTCAAACCAACCCTTTTTTTTTACTCTTACATCAGATTTAATTTTGGACTTAGTTAACTTCAAAGCAGCTTTGGCTCACAGTCCCTTTGAGCTTGAAGGTCAGGAGGAGATGTCCGCATCTGATCCCTCCAGAGGTTTTGGATCGAAGCAGAATTCGTGGTTCTGTGAATTATGGCAATTTTTCCAGGTCCTAAAGCATCAACGCAGTCCCCTTATCATCACACTACCACCACCCTGTTTGACTGGAGGTGTGATTTTTAACAGGTGCGAAAAGAAGCAAACCTTCAGAACAAATTATTCATCCATTCATATTATCCAACAAATTATTCTCTAAAATTATTTTTGTTTTATTAAGCTGTTACTTCTTTAAAATCGGAAGTAAGTGAGACACACATTAGCAGTTAGAATGAGACGCCAGCTCTGGCCAATCACTTATTATTGACATTATATTACCTTGACGTTTACTGAGGAATGTTTATTGTCTCCTTTTGTGTAGAATACCTCTAATGGTGGTCTACTGGAGTCCCACAGACATAAAAACGTTGGATTTTTAACCTACTTCATGGTGCCAAACAGGTTCTCTTTAAGTGGTTTTATTGTTTGGGTGTTAATGCTGAAAATTAAACTCACCTTTCCAAGAAATATGATTAATCTTAGTTAATAAATTCTTAATACTGCACAGATTATCTGTGATAACTTTCTTATCTTAATAAATTTTTATCTTAAATAAAAAGCTGCTTAGGTAAAATCTTAGACGGTAAAAAGGAAATCTCAAGTAAGGTGCCTACTTCTTCGCCTCACTCTTTGTATCTGTATTTGGTGCAGGATTTTTTTCTATTCTTCCTCTGAGCTGTGAAGAGTACCAGAACCCCACCAGAATAGGTGATCCATTAAAAATCCCTCATGTTTTAACCCACACACCAGGGATCTGACTGCCCCAGTGGACTCTGTGGGTGTCTGCTGGTAGATGTTGCTCTGACATGAACCCTCGGCTCTGACGGCTATAGCTTGATCCTACGGCTCAGCATCGGTATCAACCTCGTCCTGTCGCTCTGGGACGCGCTCATCCATTTGCAGGAAGTGATGCGTGTGTGTATATGTGTGTGTATGTGCCTGCAGGCTTCCCAGCGACGGCATATGGACCGGTGGCGGCGGCGGCGGTAGCAGCAGCGCGTGGCTCAGGTAGGGGGGCCCGTGGAAGAGGCGGCTACTTGGCGTACCCACAGAGCACAGGGCCAGGTAAACGCTCTGTCCATGTTCTGTGTGGCTGCTGCTCTCTTCAACTTCTCCTGCTCTGCTTCTCCCCATAGTCCTCTAAAACATTAACACCAATAGAAATGCCTAATAATCAACATGTACATTAAACAATGCAATTTCCTTCAAAGAATAACCTGCAGTTTAATTTGGGTTTGAAAAAGAAATCAGCCACAGCAGAGCAACTCTTGTACTAAATGTTTGTAATTAAATTTAGGAAAGAAATAGATGTTGTTTGGCTGAATTGATAAATATATCAACATACCTAAAGAAAAAACAATCCTAATGAAAAATATTATGCGATCTAAAGTATTTATAACTCATTTCTTAATAGGCTTTGGTTGTTAAATGTTACGACAAACGTAAAATAATAACTACTTTCTAAAGGTGTATTAGTTTTTATCACTTGGGATCATTTTTATTATTTAATTTACCGACTGAGTCATAATCAATCATCACATCGACCATTGTTTCCTTGTATTGTTGGATTATCTCCATAAGAAATAGTTGTCAGTTGAGCTTTCCTTTTGAATTCTACTCTTTATGATTGTTTGTTTTGTTTTGTTTTTTATTTTTTATATTAGAGTTAGTGTGGCTCAAATCAGACGCAACTACAGCACCTTAAATAAGTGCTTCCGATGTTCTGGAATCATTTTTCCATTCTGTCAAATTCCAACCACAAACACTAATTTCTTTTCTTGGACTTTAATTTGAAAGAAAAACACAAAATAGTCCTTTACGCCAAAGTGAGTGAAAACTGATGCACGATTTTCAGCAATCTTGACAATGTTTGAACCGAACAAAATGGTGATATATAGAAAGAATTTTGACTACATTACATCTGCCTCCCTATTGGGGTTATCACTACTGTATAGCTTCCTCACATTTCAATGCATTATTGAAGCGTTGCCCAAATTCACTCATTGAATTTAGGTCTGGGCTTTGACTGGGCCATTAGCCATATAACCCCTTATATAATTTCTGTTATTTTCCTGGTGGGAAGTGGACCTCTGCCCTTGCTGTAAGGCTTTTACAACCTTTACAAACCTTTACAAAACAGATTTTCTTCTTGAATCATCCCATATTAAGCTCTACTGTCACATAGACTTTTCCAAGAAAGAAGAAAAACACCTTTTATGTTGCAGATAGCTAATATCTAATCAGTTTATAAATGTTAAAGATATTTTATAATGTTTCAAAAAAGGGAATGTAGCTTAAAAATCTAAAGCTACAATAATATAAATTATGAAGAGTAGAACAGAAACGCTTAGTTATTACATCTAAGTGAACATTTCGGTTACATTCTTGCAAAAGCATTGATATTATTTTGAAAACCATCTATATACGTATTTGTCTGTGTCCCTCCTGGTGCTCCCATATTCATGGGCCGCCAGAACAAGTCATTGTAATTTGATCACAGACTTGGCAACGTTTTTACGCTGGATGGCCTTCCTGACACAACCAGGAATCGAACTGAGGTTGCCCACATTAAAGCCAAAGATGTAAACCTCTTTAACATCGGGAATGACGAAGACCATCTAAGCATATAAGACTAATTTAAAAAAAAAAGTTTACTTTCATGGATAAAACAGCCCTGTTTACTCAAGGTTGGTTCACATGAAAAGATAATAAGCCTGCTCTGCCTCTTCTGACAAGTTAAAGGATGAACCGATCATCGTAATTTCCCATAAAATAACCCTGTAAGATATACCTGCTGTGTGTGGTGTTATAAAGGTACTCTGGTCTGCTCTGGAGGATGTTTCCTTAGCACAGATGGTAGTGCAATGTTATTTAAGGTTATCAGAATAAATGGTTGGTGAAAAGCAGCTAAAATGTTTATATACATAAAATTTAAGAAGCAAAAAAAACACTGATGTTTGTGGTTTGAATGGGAAAAAATGGATAAAAGTTGAAAGATGATAAATTCTCTAAGCGCTGTAAATACTTTCAAGTTGCTGATACTTATCCTAAACCTGCACAGCTGTTTAAACACACATTGGCTCAATTTCTATTCACTCCAGTAAAACATATTGGTTGTACACATCCTGTCATGACAATGCAATGAGATTTGTAGCAAAAACAGAATGCTGGCAGTTTTTTTCCGTCTTAAACAGCATTGATCAGCGTGTCTGCTTCATTTAGACATCCAGCTTTTCCCAGCCTTACAACTGTAGATCATTCAATAGCTGTCAATAATGGCTTCCCCTGACTGAACACACAGCCTCCTGTCTTTAGAAAAGCAGTGTCTTCACTAATCAGCCATACCATTAGGAGCTTGCTGAAGAAAGTGTGCTTTAATTGTTACTCACATCCTGTCTGGTTTGTGCAGTGGCTCACAAAATAAAAAATTAAAACAAGTCAGCAGGCAAACTGCTGTTTAACATCATGCGACGTGAAATGAACTCACTTAAACAGGGAGAGCGGCAGCAGCAGCGTATGAAAACTACCCGCATGTTCACACGGGTGCAAATTCACACTCGTGTCTCACTTCGAATTTAATTCAAATCAACAAAGGGAACGCTGGAGGCCAATCAGATGCTATTTCTTTTGCATGGGGCTGTTTGATTTACCATTTTCAAAACAAACAATTTGGCCCAACAATCACAACGAGCATTACTAAGAAGCAGGAATGTTGATTTGGGGTTAGCAGCAGCCAGGAACCAACCGACTTGATGGCAGCCATTATGCACAGTTTAATTCTGACAGCTGCAAATGGAAGGAAGACAAGTAAATGATTATGAACAGAGGCTGAGAGGTGGCGTGTTAGAGGGGAAAACGGCGACATCATGGGCCTTTTTTAGAATGCTTAAACATTCAAAGTGAATATAAAGAAGGTTTTACTCAGAGACGTGTCCAGCCTTTGTAAGAAAACGTTAGAGCTTCCTTTAAAATATGATATAAAAACAACTGTAGAAATCAAGATTTAAATTATCACACATATATACATATATATGTATATGTATATATTTGTGTGTGTTCTTAAATCTTCAAAACAGAGATGAGATTTATCTTTATAGCTTTGATTTATTGCCTTTTTATTTTAGCCCTTTAGATGAGTCTAACAGCCCATGTTGAGTTCTCAACGCTCCACAGACACAATTCAAGAGGACACAGATTGTTTAGGCTTGACCTTCCTTCTTGTGTGCCGTCTGGGGATTCTGCTGCATCTCCATCCCATCTTCTGCTTTCATTTGCAGCAGTCAGCCCAAGTGTCAGCCCAGGAATGGCAATTCTCCTGCTTTCATTTTTTGCTAAATTTTCTAATTTTTGGTGCAGAAAAGGTTTTTTTTTTTTTCTTCATTTTTGGTAGAAAAATAGGGTCTATTTGTAAGTAGGGATTCTTTGTGCTTTGACTCCACCTACAGTTCCCAGAGAGCACCACAGGGTTATATATACATTTATTTCCATTGAATCTGTACGATAGAAGCAGAGCCTACAGGTTGTCAGCATTAAGTCACAGGAAGGAACGTCTCGCTCAAAAGGATTACTGGACGTATGCAAAACCATGACAATGAAGCATTTTGTGTAAAGTTTTTATAAGAAGTGGTGCTTGTAGGCACATTGTCAGTGATACTCAGAGATTGTTGTCGAAATGTGAGAGACATTTTCCACCACTGGAAGAGGGGCACTTCCAGTTCACCTTTAATGTTCAACAGTAGAAAAGATGACAGCTGCTGACTTCCCCTCTGTGTGACAGCCAACTGCTGATGACAAAGGTGTATTTCGGATGCCTCACTGCCTCCTGCAGAATCCCCCCTCCCAAACACTGCAACAGAGGTGTAAAACAAGACATGTTGCTCCTGCTGCATTTTCTAGTACATCCCATTATTCACTTCCTGCCTCTTTTACTACCTAATGTGCTTCTTACATCATGTGTTCAACTGTTTTAACATCATATCTGGATGGAGTGATGGACAAACGTAAAGCTGTCTAGAGTTAAGAAGTGGAAGTAAAATGATAGGTGGTTTTAAATTTGTTAAATGTTGAAAGATGTTCTGATGCACATTTATTTCCCCTCCTTTTATATGATAGGTCTAGTTAAAATACATCGAACAGAATTAAAAATTATTCTCCTGTTTAGATTAACCTCAGCATGAATCCAGTTGTTCTGCAAAGACCTCATATTTGTCACTAAACATTATTTAACAAAATAGAAGTTATTACAACAGGATGAAGGTTGTTCCATGTGCAGTCTGTCTCAGGCTGTGTAGGAAATATAATAATGATGTGGATGATGTGCGCTCCGGTCAGATGCACCCAAAATGTGACCTATAGCAAAACATGGTGCAAAAAGGATCTAAAAATTTGTGAAATTCTGTTAAATCCTTCATTTGAGTTGGTAAATAAGAAACTACAGTTGTTGTTTTTTTTTAAATGTGAATTGTCTTATTCCATTGGCAAAGTGTCTCACTTTCAGGCTCAATTTAAGGAAAAATGCACAAATTTTAAGAAAAATTGGCTTACTTAGATTTTATTTTTCACTGTGAAACTGACCCCCAGATTCCACATCATTGGATACAAACTTTTGGTTTTTTAACATACAAGGAAGCAGCTTGGTCATCTCAATCAAAATATTTATTTTGTGCTGAAAGGCTTCATCAAATCCAGTTGCAACAACTTCCAAGAGCGCATCTCACAACTTTCAAAAGCAGCTTTTGCAGGCCTGGACGAAGCAAGGCTGATTTTGGAAGTAGAAAACAAACCAATTTTGTATGATCCTAAGCATCAAGGCGGAGCGGGTCAATTATGGAGGATGTGGGATTTCAGGGTGACACTGCATATAGCTCTTAGGGGTTGAATCAATTAGTCAACTAGTCGACTCTAGGACGTCTCGCGACTTTTTACATTTCATGTCGACTAGTCGCAGTCATGTGATTGCCGGTGGTG
>JAUZNJ010081523.1:0-23922 GCA_034780135.1 Jordanella pulchra | reverse complement strand
TCCTTTTGTCTCTCGTAGCTGAGGTATATCTATGATGAAAATTGCAGGCCTCTCTCATCTTTTTAAGTGGGAGAACTGGCACAATTGGTGACTGACTAAATACTTATTTTCCCCACTGTATATATATATATATATATATATATATATCCTTTCTTTATAATTTGCATTGGCCTGTTGAAGATGCATCAATATTTCTTGTTTAGTAAAAGGTTAATTCATGTCAAAACAAATGATGGTTCTGTAGTTTTGTGTGTATTTTAGTTGAGCTCAACGATGAATAATTACTGAAATTATTTTGCATTTGCATTACAATTAAGTAGAATAAATTAGATCTATTTTTATTGTATTTAGCTGTAAATGTTAAACATTTGTTGCATTAGCACTGTTCAAGATAACAGATTCCTTTCTTTTTTTTAACCAAGATAAGTTTAAACATTTTTAGAAGTTATTTCTGTAGCTTTATTGATTTGGAATCAAAACAAACTACTGTCGTTAAATTTACAACTAATCGGTTTCATGTCAATACTTGCTGCTTCATGTAATGATTTTGACGTTTCGCGGTCAGATTGTACTGAATGAAATAAATTGATGAGGATAGTTGGCTCCATGATAAAAGCTTGTTTTTATTCTAAAAATGTTGGAATTAAAGGAGTTTTATTCTTCTTGCTATGAAAGCCCCAAAATAATCTTGATGCTTCCCTACTCTAGTCGTACTCTACTGCTTTAGTTTTCTTTCTCATCTCCGCATCATGTCAACGTTTCTGCAAAATTAGCGAATAGCGGCCTCTCAAGCACAGGCTTCAACATGTGAAAATAAGGAGATAAATATGTTTACAACGTTTCTGCAGCCATTATGATGATTAAACTTCAGTGCTATGGCTTAATTTCAGTAAAAGTTTAGAAACATCCAGCATATCTGCCCATTAGATCATGCTGTGGCAAGAACCCCGCTATGGTTTTTAAACTTCATGTTCTTGAATGTGTGTAAAATGGCCACTTTTTAACAGTTCTTGCTTAACAGCTCGAACTCTACAGTTAACTCCGAGCAAACTGAAAGTAACTCTGCCAATGCAGGGGTCCTCATTAAAAAGACTGTAAAGCATTGTAAGCTGTTCATCTCATACAACTCCTCCTCTGAATGTTCAATGGTGCTGAATAATAATAATGAGTGGATGGCAACACTCTGAAGTTTACTATGGTTTGGCGTAAGCGTGTATGTTTAAAGTGTAAAACTTTTGAAACTTTTCATTACATCCTGTGCTTACTGTGAAAGATAATGATGAACTTATTTCATTATACCAAGGTAAACAGAAGAGATCACTCTTTTTGCTGTGCATACAGATTGTTCACTACTGTATCAACAAAGAAAAACCAAAGAATTTGGCTGTTTAAACAGTTTTCTGCCAAAAAATCAACCACAGGTTTGCATTTTTTTTATTTTAAAAGATTTGTACTTTTTATCGAAGAGAAAGTGGAAAGATGAAGTATATTAGGTCCCTTCAGTTGTTCACTGTTAAAACTGATCTTAAAAAAGAGAAAAATTATTTTGAGGGCATCTGCCTTTAATTTGAGCAGGTAAACAAAATGATCTGCTGATGCAATGATTATAAAGATAACGATATTATGCACAAAATAATGGTGATCTCAATCTTATTATTATATAATCTTATTCCAGTGGCACATTTACTTACTTACCTTCACAGATGTGGGGATTATTAACTTATTTCAAGCCAAATTGGATTCACTTATGTATAAATATTTTAGCCGTGTTGCAATTTTGCAGCATTAAGCTTCTGTCTTATTCGCAACGCTTCCATCTGTCCCCCACTGAAACAGAAATTGCATGTAAAACTTAAAAGACCATGAGCTACATTTAATAAGGCTCACTAACTTGCTGGCCTTTACACTTGCTTGGCATAGAGAGGCCACACAGCACAGCAGGTCACAATTTATAGTGATGTGAAGCCCCGTCTGAAAGACCCTTTTGACCCCATAGATAATTGCTGAAGTTACCAAACAACATCAGATACCAAACCAAAGTTAGGCAGACATGAGATCATGGATTTTTATAGCGCTGACCTTTAGTTATCTGATTATTTTTGGGTGGGCGGGAAGCTTCACGCTGGGAGAAGTATAGCAAGCTTCCTTAACTTATGACTTATAGACTCGGTGTCCGAGAATAACTGTGGCCTTCTCTTTTCAGACAACAAAAAAACGAATATATTTCCTTTAAACTTCTAATGGAAAAAATGGCTTTGAATACAGAAATTGGATAATTACATGTTTGGTAATCATATTGACTCTTTGATGCTATTTGTTAAACTGATTTTATTAAATTCTGACAGAACTATAAGGATTCAAAGGTTCGTAAATCATAAGAATGTTAAGAAAAAAACCGTGAAACGGGTAAATCTATTCCAGTGCACTTTTATTAGCCTCTTTCAATATTCAAATTCTCTACAAATTATTTTGTTTCCATTAATGATGCATAAAAATTAAAAGATATCCACTTCACCAAGGGGAGAAGGTCAAACCAGTCCTCCAGAGCCACCATAGAGAAACATTTAGGGACATTGTTAATAGTTGGGAAGTTTAAACCATCATCTTTTAAGGCGCTTTTATTATAATAATACTCTGCAGAAATGTGAAAAAATAAATTGCTTATTCATATTTGTATTGAATATTTAATGAACCATAATGTGAAGGACATGCAACATGATGCGCCATTAAAGTCTGCCTCTTTTGCTTCTCCAACCTATGAGGAGAAACTAAAAGATTGTTTTTAAAGTATTCTAGATAAATTATGCAAAATGTGAAAAAGAAAGTCTGTAGCTAAAACCTGTGGGTGGAGATCTAGTTAAGTGTTGAATCATTACATCATAAAATAACTGAATAAAGGTTATGTCTTTTAAGTTAATTGCATTTCTATTTCTTCTATTGTATCATCAGCTCCGAATCTGTTGAAGTGCCCCCTGATACTCCTTGTAATTTGCCTATGTTTGTTTTTGCCTTCATTTCTAGTGGAGTAATGTGATTAAAAGCCTCATAAATAACACAGTTCTGTGAAACAATATATTCCAACAAGTTTAGAGGATTTCTACGACTATATTAGTAGCAGAAATGTTAACTGTTTTCATAACATTCAACTGTGGCTTTCAATCCAGTGATGTGTGAATGATGTGGGAGTTTTCCTTCTGTAAAACCACAGCTTATTAAAGCCATGAATCCAACACTGAACTGAAATCACTGATTTATCCCACTGGTGCAGTCAAAGGGGGATTTTACTCTCCACAGTTTGTGTAGCCGTTTAACCCCCACATAACCAAAAGAACTAATAGATGCATCCAAGTTGTTTCTTTATCATAAAGTTTACGACTATTATGATTCATCTCATTTCCCCCACTTATTAACTGACTTTTAAATAGTTTAAATTACAATTCACGTGACAAGTAAAGTTAAAGCCGATATAGGTAGGCATTGATTAGTTGGTGTAAACACCTCATAACAACCAACATGTGAAGAGATCTTCTCTCTACTAGTAGGTGTCAGACTCCTGCATGGTCCGCTCCTGTTTCATCCTTTCAGGCGTCCTTTACCAGTGAGTTTCAAGGTCAATCAAGTACCAAAAAAAGATTAGCTAATGGCAACTGTAATGACAAGAACCTGTTTTTATTGTTGATTTACACCAAAAAAGACATGAATCTTTTTACACTAACTGGCCGGTTAAAGAAGCAGACAAACCTGCAGCAACTCACCTGTGCCACATTACTTTACAGGTTGCCCTTAACTAACCTGTCTTACCTGATTGATGTTGAGACAAGAACAACTGAATTCTCAGCGCTCTCTCAGAGCCAATAGGAACGGTCAATGCTTGAGCTACATCTCACTTGACTTCCACCTACTATTCCTCTTCCTGCAAATTCCTTTTGCATCAACGTTGGTATCATAACCAAAAGTAAATGTATTGATTTCGGACCCATCGACATTTATGAATTATGCTCATCGTCTTCCGCTTCTCCTAGACTCCGAGACTTCCGTCTTCCCAGACACCTCCTCAAACTTCCTCTTCTAGAGGAATACAGAGGCGCTTCCAGGCCAACAGAGAGACATAGTCCCTCGTGGTTGTGCCCCTTGTCGATGTGCTTGTTTATGAATAATTAATAGTTTTAGTAAAATAGTTATAGCTATAAACATTAACCCATTAGAATGAGTCACTCATTCAGACACCCGCAGTCATTAAAGCAACTGTAGTATCTTCCATTTTTTTTAAGACTTGTCCTGTGTTTTTTAGAATGCATACATTAGCCGTGTCAAGTGCATCATTTCTCTGCTTTAACGTGTTTCCTGTAATCTGTATATGTGAGAGGTTTATATCTCTATTGAATTAGTACATCCTGGTTTTCAGGGATAATAGCAATAAGAATAACGTATATATCAAAGTACTCAAATGGGTGTCTCTCTATTTGAGGGCTGTGGAAGAGTTTATGTAAATTATAACTGGATCACTAAAATGTGATTATAATTGTGCAAAACGATGAATAGTAAAGCGATATGTTATAATTGCCAGGTGTTTTCTATCCTGTAGTTATTCGCCTGAATAGACACATCAACGTGTCTCTGCAGGATTTCTTAGATCGATCTGATGCACATTCACTGAAGTGATAATGGGGCTCTTACTTTATGTAATTGTTGTTCTAAATAGTTCAAAGTTTCTTTTTTCCCACTTTGTCATGTTTATCCTGATGTTTTATGTGACCTTATTCGGTTTATTGCTGCGTTAATATTTTAGCATCTTATTGATCCCTATGAAGGTAAATGGTGGATCATTGGACCATTAACACTAGCTTAGTGTGCAGCAACCTGCACCTTTGAGGGTTTGGTTTAATTGTTTGCAAGAGTGATGTGTGCAGATACATGTATCAATAATCTGGGCATTGAGCTGCCTTTATTTATACACTGACTCCAAAGCAAGAACATAACTATGATATATATTTTAAATATTAGTTTTTATCTTGAGGAATGAGCTTTTGGGGATTTGGTTTGTAAGAGGAAAACAAAGGACAGAGATACTTGTAGCTATTGTTTACTGTTTTAGATTTTATACTACTGATTATTTATTTTTAAAAATATTGTAATTATTACTTTAGTAAAATTAAGTAAAGCCACACTAAAACAATACATTTTATAGAATGATTTCAATGAATGCTTTTTAAAAAATACCAAAACATAATTATTACACTGCAGTAAAATAAGATGTGTTTGATATAGACTTTTGTCTATTTTCATAAATAATATTTTATTGGGAAAGAAATGAGAATAATGAAATGTATTCATTGATTATGCTTACAAAAAACATTTGTGCTCCCTGTTTTATTGCATCCAAAGATCCTAAAAGCAGCTGCTGTTGAATTAACACACTTTAAATCCAACCTTAGACTCATCTAATTAGTTGGAAATGACTTTCAGAAGATCCTTTATGTTTGGCAACTTATTTCATTCTTTACAGGCAATGCTTCATTATTGGATTTTTATTATTGTATTGCTTAGGATTCATAGCCTCATATTATGATTGAATTTGCATCTGGTGCTCTAAAATATAATCATTGTTTAAATCAAGTTCTCTTCAACCAATTTTGTTGTCTATTGTTGCCTCCTTTCTCCCAGATCTTTATGGAGCTAACGATGTCGGCTAAAAGCATATAATATGCTAAGTTCTGGTACAGCATAACGTTGCACTCTCTTCAGTCAAGTTAATGTTGGTTTGGTTGTGTCTCCCACAGGGAGAGATGAGACGATGCAGCCAGCCAAGCCGTCCTTCCTGGAGTACTTTGAGCAGAAAGAGAAGGAGGTAAACAATCACAATGATGGAGGACGCCGCGGAGAAAACAACGCAGACAACCGCAAACTCCCAGCTGAAGGAGATCTCGAAGTTGTGAGTGTGAGACAGACTTTTCAAACCACAGAGAGAAAAAAAGAAATGTTTGTTGTACCTCTACTAACCCCTTCATAGAGACAGAGTACACTGTGACTCACTTCAGAAAGCAGTGCAATCTCCACTGTTTGCTTTTCCGTCTCCATTTTTGTGCTGCTGTCCCCTATGCAGCAAACTCAACAGATGCATTCAAGTGATCAAAAAGAGAGAAAATAAGTCCTGACCCTCAGCAGCTCTTTGCACCTTTCACAGCACCATTTAACTTAATTAGGGAGGAATTAGTTACCTTGCAAGCAAGATGAATTGTCGAGAGATTTGAGTTCACAAACTCCCAAAAATAAACTAAGCTGCAATGCAGACTGTTGGACAGGAGACTGCTGCATCATTTGACCTGATTCATTGGGGAAAAATACATTGATATAGTTCTTAACTTTAATCAATATAACATTACTGCATGCAGTCTATACAAATACAATGTTAAATTAATATAAGAATCAAATAACAACACTTAAGTCTTGACATCTTATTAGTGGAAATTATTAGATAAAGGAAAAAGGACAGAATCCTTTTTTTCAACAGCATCCTGTTTTTTTGTTAGTCCAGCTGTGGTCATGTTTACATTTTCAATCAGCACTTAGTTTGTGTTTTGATCTCAGACTTTAAGCTGTGAACATCTGCCTTGTTACTCGTTAGCTTGTGCTGCATTTGATCTTCTCTCACTGGGTCCAATTACAGAAAGCAATATGTTGCTGTTAATCTGATTAAGACTACAAATATGTTTTCTGCCATGTAAACAGCAGTTTCTCAGACCTGTTATGTAGAAATGTTTTAATCTTATATACATTATTCCATCCTGTCAGCTTGTTTTTTTTTTTTTTTTTTGGTTTAAAGCTTGAATCCTTCTGGTTTTAAAGTTGTCAGAACTGTTAATTATAGGCACATCTGGGCTTATTAAAAAGATAAGAAAAACATAAGCTTTTAGTTGTTGTTTGAATACATGAGAATGTAAAGCTGGAGTGACTCATTTATCGTCTTTGTTTAATATAAATAAGATTATAAGAGCCTATTGTATTCATCCCTTTGTAAAAGCCAGTCAGATTCTTATGCATTAAGTACCTAAATCCTCTTATTTATACACATTTTAACTTTATTCTATAACACGCTGCTTTTAAGGATTTTGTTTTGTTGTTTCTATCTGTCTCTCATATAATGTATCAATGTTTTAGAGCCGTGAATATCTCTGCAGAGCTTACATTGCTGTGAAAATGCAGATGATGGTTGTCTTGCTCAGAGACATTTACTGAGTGCAAACAGCTGCTGCTGGAATTAAATATTAAATAGGTGACCTTTAAATATAAGGTGGTTTCTCTAAGTAGATCACAAAGCTGCTGTTTCACCTTTAGATGAACACTGAATGCTCTAAATTACTCTTCATTTTGCTCAGGTTTAGAAAAGCATTTGTTGAATAAGTTTACCTTGAATTTCATAGTAAAGAAAAAAAGTCAAGGTCACCATGATATAAAGCCAATAAAGGGGAAATTAAAGACTTTTTTTCTTCCAATGTATAACTGTGTTAAATTTTAGACCAGCAGTCTGTGCCCTCTACTGTAAACATACGTGTTTGTTATGATTTTTTGATGAGGTCTCTGTTAGTATATTTAATGCTCCTCTTGAGTGTTGGTTTCCACCACTGTGGACTTAAAATGTTTTTTGTTTGTTTTCTGTTTAACATTGACATTTAGCTCCTGCTTGATCCAGATCTTATTTTATTTTTCAAAATCCTTCATAATAATATTTGTTTTTCCAGAACACTTGAAAATGACGGAATAACCCAACACATTTTATTTGGGGACCTTAAACTCTTTAAAGCAGCTGGGCAGCTTCACATTGGCCACGTCTTATTTTAGATTTGCTTCCCTTATTGTTTTTATAGTTGTAAACACTTGTTTTTATATGATGTGTTACTGTTGAAAAGTACATCATTTATTTTACATGTAGACCTTGAGTCAAAGCTAAATTTAGAAGTTTCTAGATAGGAGGGGTTGGTGTGTTTTGGGGTATTTGACTAATCACCCTGGATTATAATATTAGTATTATGTGTAGCTGTCGTGTTTAACACTCCAAGTTCACACGAAGATTTTATACTATTCTGTCTTGGATTTTGCTTTAGTGGGTTGAGTAAAGTGACAATGCAGCAGAATATGTGGTCTGAACATTCAAAGCTAAATATTTCATGAGAGGCAGATGTAGAAGAACGTCTCTCATTCTGTTTGTTCCTCTTTACATCTATTTTTATTCTTCAACTTTAACCTTTCCTCTGCTGCCTTTCATTAGTCCTTTCAAGGACTGATTTCCTTTCTATACGACTCAGGAAGAACTAGGTTGTTTTTAATAGTAGTCGTCTTCGTTTGTTTCTGCAGTTTTGTAGATTCCAATGAAATATTTAGACTGCTTTTAACCCGTCCCCTTAGAGAGCAGTGGGCTGCCACTGTGCAGCGCAGGGGGAGCTTTCTGGGGCTGGGGGTCTTTCTCAGGGATTCTAAATGGCAGTCAGTGGGATTTGAACCAGGGAAGTTGTTGCCCTTCTGTATACGCTCTAACCACTAGGCCACCAATCTCCGTAAGATTAGATAACGTGCTGGAAAGTCTAAAACTAATGAAATCTTCATAGTTGAAACTATTCAAGTAGGAAAAAAACATACACCTGCCCACCCTAATGACACAACCATATAAACACAATATTTGAGAGTAAAATAAGCTTAAACATGTCAGATAGATGATGCCTGGAACTATAGCTTTAAACTCTGCAATCATCTAAGGATTATATGGGGTTAATTTATATTTAGTTTTTTAGATTTAGTTTTGAACAAACATGGAAAAAGCTCCCCCTTCCAATTGTTTTCTTGTTTTCTTGTTTTTTTTTTTTTTTACTGGTCATCCCTTACTTTTATTGTAAGTTGTAAATAAAAGCAACAGGACTTTATACCACTCCCACCTTCCAGTTTCTATATGAATATTCTTCAAACTCCACATAACTTTCTAAATTTCCAGTAAAGTAAAGCGCTGTGGACCTCTCATTGCTGCATAAACATGTATTCGCATTTTTGAAATATGTGTCCTATTTACACCAGTGCTAAAACTGTTGGAACTGCCTGCAGGAATAATTCATGAACGCCTCTATAGTAGCAGCATACATTTGTACAAGCCTGTTTCTCATATCCTAAGCATTGTACATTTTTAATGATCACTTTCATTTGTTGAACAAAGCTTCCTGTTTTACTGGTTTTAATCTTATTGTTTTTAAGTCTTACTGACGATGCATGCTGCAGGCTCTTAGTTCCTGGGCTGCATTTTAGTTTCATTCTAAAAGCACTTTCATGTAGAGTCTTTTTTTCAGCTTTGCATAAAGCTGCCCTGTTTAAGGTTAAACTTTCATGATTTGTCTAATGTTGAACTTAACGCACCTAAAATGTATATGAATTAAAAGAAGTAGTCTAAACATAATAAAAGTGAACTATAACTGCTTTGCTCTGTTGGTAACAGGTTCATAAATTGAACAATGTTCTCCTAAAGTCTGAAGGTTTGTTAATGCCGTGTTGCATTAGTCATATCCACTAGATCCCTCCCGGTAGATGTTGTGCAGATTTCTGCTGATAGTTAAATCTCAAACCTTAATGTCGTCACGTTGCTAGACCTTCCTTCCCATCTTTATCAGACTCTCTGTAGTAGACTGGGACGTTGGCCTAATTTTAGCTCTATTGATCGTAGGAAATAAAAAGCTTGAGAGCGATGTGCTGCTGGTAAAAGCTAAGACGGGAAAACCTCTTGGGGAAAGCTAAAGGAGGCACCGTTCCCGATCACAGACCTACAACAAAGCAAGAGATGCTGAACACATGTCAATAAACGTAACCTCCGAACAACACATACACCAGGGGTAGTGATGTCATGAGAAAGATGCTGTGAGCTTGTTGAACAGGTTTTTGTGTGTGTAAATTAATACACAATGCGTGTTTGTTGGTTCAGTCAAGACAAATTAATTTTTTAGAAATATGTCCAAGAAAATCCTTTATCCCTGGAATAGAGGAGATATTTGTAAATAAAGAGTTTAATAATAATAATTCAGCCTAGGCTGACCTCTGTAGGTCCTGAAAACCATCTAAGGTGAACTTTTGAACCACAAACAGTTTTCTTATTCTCTGTTCAGTACAGAACAAACCACCTTGAGTTTGGCTGATCTTTAATGCGAATAAACACAAAGAAAGTCTTCATAGTGATAAGAGGATTAGAAGTGTGTGAGACAGATCTCCTCCAGACAATACAATTTGTAACACGATTAGCAGTAACTGTGAACACATTATAGAGGCCAATCTTCTTATGGAAGTTAGAGAAAACCAAGCATTTTCCACAGAAGTCTCTCTGAGAAGTTTGCTTCAAAATTACAAATAAAATTGAAACATTAATTTATGGCATTAATTAAAATCAACATATCGGTTCTCTTCCTTTTAACAGCTTATTGTCATTTCTATTCCAGGGGATTCTATTACATTAAAGTGATGTTTGAATGTTGACATAGTTTGATATTTTCTCTGCACAGGTCAGTACATGGTCAGTGGAGGAGCTGCGGATGAGACTGGCCTCCCTGGATCCCCAGATGGAGCAGGAGATCGAGGAGATCCGCCAGCGTTACCAGGCCAAGCGGCAGCCCATCCTTGATGCAATCGCAGCAAAAAAGCGACTTCAGCAGAACTTCTGAGAAGGCTCTGCAGACCTCTTTACAGGATCAATACAACAGGACGGTTTCTCCTCTTTTATTGCGTCTTTGTCTCATGCTGGCTGCTGGACAAGTAGCTGGATGTGACATCTGGAAACTCATGAAAGAAATCAAACTTTGGTTGCGGACCTTGATGTCAAAGAGCTGACCTGTTCGACAGAATGCAGGTTTGATTTGAGGGGATCTGCTTTCTTTAGGAGTTCATTCGGAAATGAGTGGAGTTGAAGAAGGGAAAGTTTTCTATCTGAATTGGATTTGCAGGTTTCTTCTCATCTGGCTTCAACCTTGCATGCTTTTTCTTTTTTTTTTTCTGAAATGACCGTGACTTTTTGTTTTGTCAGCAGGTACTCTTATTGAGGGGTTTCCTCTTTGCTGGAAAATGGCTGCTGCTAAATTGTTTCTACTCCTGTCTGGAAATGACAAGAAATAGATCAAATAACTTTCATCTGTTTCTCATATCTGATAATTTTTTTCATCTGATAATTAAAAAGACACAAAAAAAAGCACAAAAATCAGAACATAGATTTTGAGAATTAGGTTAGACCAGCACATGACTGCCTCCCTTTGGACATAGGTTGATCAGTTTACAAGATTAATATGGATCCAAACCAGCTTGAAGATGTAACAAATTCAGAGCCCAGAAGTGTAAAAGGTTGTGTTTCTCTTTATTCCTTCGTTTTAAGGAAACTCGGTTTCCTTAAGTCGGTACGTTTATAATTTTACTCTCAGCTCTGAATATAAAAGTTAGGAAGATATGTTAAACATAGGAAAGGCTGATTTCCATTGATGTGCTGTTCTTAAGACAGATAATGGCAAAAAATATTATAGAAAAGAAGCTGTAAGGTTTCTAAGGGTTCTTTGCTGTTTTTTTTCCACAGATATGTATCATGTTTGATGATGTTGCCTTTTCCTGTTTTATTTTTCCAAGTGCAGCTGGTGTCCATCTGAGCTTTAGCCTGACTTAAAGCTGCAGAATATTCGGATAACATGCAACCTCATCATCGGGGTTGCATATTTTTTCCAAACAGAAATGTCTGCATCCCTCTGGGGTTCTTAGCACTTTGGTCAAGTTGATGTTCTGAATATTTGTACAACTTTGGCAGAGCTGTTTGTTTGTCCACTGTTGCCTTTTGTAGACATTCCTTCTCTGTGAATCTATAAAGATCTGTGGATCATTAAAGTCAAGACCGACACATAAATTCACAAAACTTCACAAAGAATTATATCAGTATTTTAAACTTAGTTTAGGACAATGAAAAAAAAAGAGAGATGGGGCATTTTTAAAAGTTTACACAACTTTGAGCAATTGTACCTCAACAATGCTAAATTATAATTTAACTTCAGTAATTAAATTTAGATTCATACAATCCATTTTCAGGGCCTCCAAAGCTTTTTTTTTACATTTATGATTGCAGAGTCAGAAATTATTAACACATATTTATGCATCACATTAATGTTAATTAGGAGATTAAATCAGAGTTGAATCATTTTATTTTTTTTCATCTTTTAGGGCATCGTTAAAGACTTTTGGTAAAATAAACCACATTTAATGACAAGTCAAAGAGTTTAGGCTGTGGTGACCTTAAGGTTCAGACATGGAGTCGAATATTTGAAAATAATTTGAGGTTTACAATTTTATGTTTAGAATACAAACAGTTTTGAGGGAGTATTTTGATAATTGTTTTGCCTTGTTTTAACCATCAGTGCCCTTAATATTTTTTTATTTCATTTCTGTAATGTATTGTTATTTCCATCTAAACCTGAAATGGTAACTAGATTGACAAATTTACCAAACTTATTAAAGATTTAGGGTTTCTACTTTAACTTTAAACAGCTGCCAAAAGGCCTCTGTTCAGATCAATTCCAGCTTTACTCGTAACATTCCTAAGATTTGCCAGCATTTCAGACATATCTAGTTTTCATTCAGCACAATGAAAGTGAATAGAAATAAAAATAAGGGACAAGTATATTTTTGTTACATAGGTTTAGAGTTGACAGAGAAAGGTGGAAGCCTTTAGTTACTGTGAGTAAAACAAGCTTCTCAGGTCATGAAACTCCTCAGGGGTGTAAAATAATGACAATGAGAAACTGCTGTAGATGTTTAGAGACGCTCCACACAGACTGAATGAGAAGCACTCGGCTGTGTGAGCTCTAGCATTTCACTTAGACTGCAGAGGAGCTTTGCTGTTTGGCGATGGAGGGAATCCATTCATCCGAATGCTGTCATTACCTGAGCCTGTTCTCTGGATGCCATTATTTTCTGACTCATTTTCAGTTTTTTTGTGTTACGAGCTAAAGGGATTCTTATTTTAACCTGTTTTACTCTGAATGCACTGTTTCCTTTTTGTGAACCGCTGTCCGGTACAGAAAAAGGAAAAATACTGAAAGTAATCCAATGTTAATATTACTGAATTAGATGAATAACCTGTTAGGTTCTGCTGAAATACTTAGAAAATAAGTCAAAATCACTGGAGAAAACGGACACAAAGCTAACGTTGCCGAAATGAAATATGTTCCAATGTAGAAACTAATGTTCCTTCCGGTTTTTATTGTTTGAAAAGCAAAACTACAACTTTAAAATCAGCAAAGTCGTCAGATTTGCCTGAGCAGGAATCTGCTGCTGCTTTAATCTGTGGAAAATGTATTTTATGAAGTGTTGATTGTGGATAGTTTAATCTCTGTTATTTAAATTATTTAGATACTTAAGGTTTAAAATGGAGATTAATTGATCCAATTTACAAAGTGTGAATCCTACTAAAACAGTTTCTTCAGTCTTACCACTGTTCCGATTTTTCAGTTTTTATTTCATAAACACGCAGCGTTTTCTTTGGTTGTCATTTTATACCTATTACATGACCACTGGTATAAAAACAAAATTTTAAATGGATGTAGGATTTATTAGAACATATTACCTCTAAAAGCATTGCAGCAGTGCTCCTGGCATCTCGTATCTGACAGATTTAACATGAATATATCAAAGTACTTTGGAAGTTGTTGCCTTTTGGTTTCAGTACAAAACAGTTTGTCTGCATGTGAGTTTACTCGTCACTCTCCAAGGTGCATCTGCCTTAACGTACAGCATGCAGTACAAGTCAAGAATATGTCGCGATCAGTGGTATTTGGTTTGTGTTTGTTTGCTTCTTTAATAAAAAGAATAAACTCAACATGCTCCTCCCTCTGCCTTTTTTCTTTTCTTCCCAGAACAGTTAGAAATCATACACAATAAGAGATACTCTAATCACAACCTTTTTTGTTGGGGTAAGGACACATTAAGGACACTGGCTCTAGAGGAGTGAAGATGGCAACTCAAGTTTGAGATTTCACCATAAAATAAAAACTAGAAGCACATTTACGTGTTTCCATATAGGAAGATTTCTGTTTTAGTTTAGCCCTCACTTTATATCAACTTTGAGCTGCAGACAGGGCGACTGAGCTCAATATCCCCTTGATTTTCTAAAAGCCTTTTCTTGTCCATTTAACAAAACCTTTGAGGCATTTCTCTGTCCCGCTTTCATTTTCCTTTACTATGGTGAGAGTTACATCTGCCAAAATAGCTGAAGTTAATATTTAATCAGCCAGCAACAAATATCATCTCACTCTCCTTCGCTGTCTGAGGGCCCGCTGGTTTTCTGTACCCTAATTAGATGGCTGTGTGTGCTTGCAGAGGACAAACACTTGTGACTGAGAGAGTCTTGTTTATAAGACCAATTTGCAATGTTGTCCTGACATTTACTGAGGAACATTTGTTCATTAAGATTAATGTTACATCTGCATCATATTTCTGTAAAGAGTGTCTTCATTTAACATTGAGGACATTTAGCTGTCTAATCTGAATGCCGTCCAGTAAGATCAGCTCAGCTCTGGGACAACATGCATTAGTGATTTAAAAAAATTGATACCATCTATAAGCAGGTTTTACCTGCAGTTCTTTAAAGCACATATGCCCCACTTCTCCACCAAGTAAAGTGGAAGTATACCATGTTCATTAAAAAAGATAAAACATTGGACAGTATTTCACATTAGATTGTGATTACAGATTAGCTAAAAGAATTGTGAAACAAATGGGCGAATTTCTTTGCTTAAATTTGACAATCCGAAGTTTACGGGAAAGTATTGTTTATTTATATAGTGTCAAGTCAAAATACATATCATCTTGAGGCACTTTACAGAGACAGTCCCACTGCATCATACAGTCAGGTTGGGTTGATGTTTTCTAAGGAAAACCAGCTGATTGCATTGACTCATTGTCTATAGCAGGGAAGAATACAGATGGAATGAAGCAGAATGGTGAAAAGTGGTCCCTATGTCCTCCAGCTGTCTAAGCCTATAGCAGCATTACTATAGAGATAACTCAGGATAACTTGAGCCACTCTCAATTATAAGCTCATCAAAAAGGAAAGTTTTAAGCCTATCCTTAAAAGTAGACAGGGTGTCTGCCTTATGGACTAAAACTGGTAGTTGGTTCCACAGGAGAGGAGCCTGATAACTAAAAGATCTGCCTCCTATTCTACTTTTAGAAATTCTAGGAACCACTAGTTAACCTGCAGATTGTGAGCAAAGTGCTCTGTTTGGAACATAAGGAACAATCAGATCTCCGATATAAGATGGAGCTTGGTTATTTAAGGCTTTATATGTGCAAATAAATTCTGGATCCAACAGGAACCAAAAAAGGGAAGCTATGATTGAAGAATTGTGATTTTTTTAATTTTCTTTAGAACTCTGGTTGCACTATTTTGGATTATCTGAAGGCTTTAAACTACAATTTGTGAACTTCCTAGTATACGATAGTAGTACTAGTATACAAATACATGAACTAAGAAGTGATGACAAAAGGGAACTCTAGGGTGATTCACTGTGATTGTCATTTATAAGCAGTTCTGATTTACAAGCAGGTTGCTTAAAAGAAGTGTTAAAATTGTAAAACATTGCTTTGCTGCTTGGTTGCAGCAATACTGAAACACCAGACCTTAGTTTGATTTAGGTTTTCGCCAAAGCAAAGGTTGTTGCCAGATGTATTAAGGCCTCAGCAGGTAAGAATACCTTTTCACAAAAGCAGCATCAGATAAAGGTACTTATCAATAACAAAACAAAAAAACTACAGAAATTGTTAAAGTATTTTAATTGTTTCATACATTTATACCTGTTTTTATCTATATACTATTTTAATTTTAGCTTTGTTTGGATATCAAGATTGAAGAATGAAAGCTGGGTGCAGATGTCATAAATTGTTTCACATGCTATCATACAGTATGAACATAGCTGAGGGGTTCCCAAGTCCAGTCCTTGAAAACTAACATCCTGCAACTTTTGGATGCATCACTTTTCCAACACACCTGAATCACATGAATGATTACCAGGCCTCACTTGAGCTGAAAGACATAAAGAGGGAACCCAGCTGTTAAGTTCAGGTTGAGTTAGAGAAAAGATGGTAGCTCTGGAGCTTTGGACTTGGAAAACATCTGTTGTTTCTGCCTTTACCCTTCGGCTTTGCTCTGCTCCACCTTCGGTTGTTTCTCTGCTGTGTGGTGCTGTCAGTTCTGCTGCTGGCTCTAAGAGATACAGAGCTACCTGCTTTGCTTGAGCTACTGTTGCATTTTTATGAGCTCAAACCAGTCTGGCCATTCTCCTCTGGCATCAACACAGCATTGGGCCCACAGAACTGCCACTCACTGGATATGTTCTCTTTATCAGACTGTTCTCTGTAGACCTTAGAGATGGTTGTGTGAGAAAATCCCCGTAACAGCTTCTGAAATACTCCGACCAGCTTCAGACACCAACAACGATGCCACATGAAATCATCTTTTTTCCCTATTATGATGCCCAGTTTAAACTGCAGCATATTGTCTTGACCTATCTACGTGTCTAAATGCATTGAGTTGCTATCATGTGATTGGTACACCTGTCCAACGAGCAGGTGTACTGGTGCGTGTATCTTTCATTTAGTATTAATTTCTCTCAGTTGTCTCATGGTTGTCGTTGTTCTGTACCAAATTATTTTGTTGTGGCAGAGAAGAGCTAATTTGGTCATTTTCGTTTATTTATGTGACACCGTGGTCCTGTCACCATGCCTCCGACTGTTCATGCATTCATGTTGGATACTGTGCTACATTTATTTTTTCTAAGGGAGGCATTTTTGGATTAAAATAAAACCTGTTTCTTAAATCATTCTTTCCTCCACCAGCAGCATTCTTTTATTTTTTAACAATACTTCCCTGATTAAAATCTATTATTCTGATGACAGAATAAATGGTGGGATCCCTGATTTATTTTGGAGACCAGAAATGTACAATAACTAGTATTAAGTGGTTGTAAGTTACAATATTCTTGGGATTGATCAGGAATAACACGAATCTGCTGCCCTTAGTTTTCAGAAATGTGTTTTTTTTTCCATTGCTGGTGTCTTGTTCACAGGAGACACACAAACTGTGCATTCCTGTTACAATATTAAGCTTTTGTGTTGTACAAATGAAACCTTACTAACTTTTCCATACTATTTCATGACATGTTTTAAAACATTATGCACTGTTCTTGGGTCTTGTCATAGATGAAGACACATTTGTACTATCTTGATGCCTTTTGTGGGTGCAGACAACTTTTGTTTTCAAATTCATAGGTGGAATATTTGTCTGCTGATTTGTAAATACATGCCGTTAACCTGATAAAGATCCCTACCTTGAAGGATGATTGGAGGAAAACTTTGTAAAGCTAAGTTCACTTTTTTAGTTTTCAAGCGAATTGAGAAACATAAACAGTTTGGAAATAATAAGATTAAAAGATCTTTTTTGTAAATGTGTTGCTGCTTCTGGATTTAATTTTGTATGCTGGTTCAAACTTAAAACTTTAACTATTAATTTGACAAGAGGATTTCGGTGACTAGAAGAAAATGTGGATTCGTCGTCATCGTTAAAGTATCAAACAATCTGGCAGTCATTGACTTTAATTTGTTTACCTTGGTGCCATTAAGAAATCTAAACATCAGAACCAGTTATTTCATTAAAGCAGCACATCAAGCATTATGATTAGAACATGGCTCCCTTTCTCCTCACTGTTTCTGACAGTTAACAGAACTGTTCGCCTCAGCTCACCACAGGAGACAGTCTGGCTTTTCTGGCATCATCTTCTCTCTCCTGTTAAAGGCTCTCACATGGGATAAAAACCTGCTGGAAGTTGTGTCCTGTTCAATCATCCATTAACTGAAACATAACCTTAGCAACAGAGGGGCCATAATTTCATTGCTGCTTTTTAGGCTCACCCAACCTTCGTCTTGCCATCTTTCATACAAGCATTTGTCTTTGAGAGTGGATCTAGGATAGTGAAATTTGTGAGTTAAAAGGGGCTATAGGACCCATGAACTGTAATCACCTGCAGCAGAGTATCATTTCAATGCTTTCATGATTTCTAAATCAGCAAAATTACAACAAGCACTCAGACAGAGACTTTTTAGGATTAAACCCTCAAAGTCATTCCTTCTTATGCTCTCAGGGCCTTGGGAAGTTGCCCAATGGGTATTAAACCTAGACTAGAAAAAAGAAGTTTCTAGAAGCCTTTTTCTATGAAACTGGAGCTCTGGCTGAAAGCACATTTTTCTGAATGTTATTGTGTAATCTTTTTTCTTTTATTAATCTGCGTTTACATATTTTGTAATTTAGTTGTTTTTTTATCAGAAAGCCTAACTTGGTACGGGGGCTGCATGTTAGCCTTTGATTAGAAGCTCTGTGTACGTTTCAATTGTTGCCTATGGATGACAATATTTAGTTGTTCTACACCTATAAAATTAAATAACAATTTCTTTCTCTTTTATTTTCAGCATGAGCTAGGAAAATGATAAAAAGTCAGATGACTTTTGGCTTCACTGCACACTAAAGCTTTTAAAGGAAAAGTATTCATTAAGTATTATTACATTTTAGTTTAATAGCCCCTTATAAAATGTATTGTATAGAATATAGTGGATTTTAACTTTGGGAAGTTATCTTGGAAGACAAAAAACTGGATAATATTGGTTTTAAACACTTTGAAAGTCCAGCCATAGAAAGTAAACCTACAATTTTTGAACTTAAGTACTAAAACATTTAGGATCACATGAATCTTTATGGTCATTAGGAACCAATAAATAAATATATCTGTTGTCAAAACGTACAGATTGCGAGTCTCACCTGGTGAGTTTTGGATTACATTTTCTATACTTTAGCTTTTTTCTAACCAACAATTTTTTTGTTAGTTTTGTTTTTAAGTGTGTGAGTCGTGTTTTCTCAATTTCTATTTATATTTAAACAAAACTAGAAATGTCCAAGATTCATACTGTACATAAAAACTTTCACAGTCTGACAGTTCAGTAACAGTCCAAGGTTTTCTAAAGCATCCCGCCTACAAGGATTTATTGGGAACAGCTGTTCTAATTAGTTTAACAGGTAAAAAAAGCAGCAAGCAGCTCATCACAGCTGTTTTGCCCTGCACACACACAAACACACTTATCTGTCCTTGAAATACTTGTAATTACTATTTACTTGTTTGTCCAATTATTCCAATTAAACATTTATATACCCCCCAAAAATGTGTAACTGTATAAACTTGCAAGTAATCATCTTCTTTTAATCATGGCAGATAATGGTTTGAGTAATCTAGCTATCAGTAGCATAGAGAAGCAAAAGATTTGGGTCACTTTCTGAGATGCTTTGCTGCCCAGCAGAATAACTGTTGCCCCAAACTCTCCTTAAGATAATGGCTAAAATTAGTCCTGCCTGGTGATTTAAGCGCATTTTCTATGTTTATCTTCATTTCTTATTGATTCATTTTTTTGTGAATATTTGTTTAACTCACTTATCCTTTATCTAAAAATTGTCTTTGTTTTTTAGAAAAGAAAATTACAAAAAATTTTTTTTAACATGTTTTTTGTTTTGGTGTTTTGTTGACTTCATTTACATTTAGACATTTGGTTACTACTTCAATAAAAGGTCCAACATTTGGCACAATGCTGAGATCTCTTGTGTCTTCTTTTGTGTTTTGTTTAAAAAGTATCAACTCAAACAGTTAACCTGAAATTTCATAATTATTTTCTTTCCACAAGGAAGATTAAACATTTCTGTCAATGAAAACAGTAAAATTTATCAAGATTTTTTCATATTAAGAAAGTAATATTTCCTTATAGATGTTACATGTTTAAGCCTTCAAAAGAATTGGGGTAGACTTTATTTTGGTGCATTTCTCCTATTAATATAAATATATATAAAGTTAATAATTGGCTTGCATATGTATCTAAAACAATATTTTTTAAGGTTTGCATTCACATGGTACCTTTTGTAAGTTATATATAACTTCTAGCATTGCCACAAGTGTGTCAATCGATGCTCCCATTTGACAGAAATGTCTAGACCCTGGGCTTATTGAGTATATAATTATGATAGTAAGCTATATTTAGCTTACCTTAACACCGCTTCCCTTTCTAGCCTTTCTCTACTTGCAGGCCTTCCCTGCTCTATTTTTCTTTCTGCATCTGAAAAGTCATTGTTTGGGCAGCAATTCTCAAATCAGATTAAATGAGATCAATTAGAACCTTTAGCGACTACAAAGACCTTAAAATTTACTTTAAGTTACTGTCAGCAATGTCGTTTTGCTGCCTCTATTGCTTCACCAAGCTAAAATCCCAGTGGGACTGTGTGCTCCTCACCTACCAAAGTTAAATAAATCAACAGAAGAGGAACAAGTCATGAAAATTTTATTGAAATGAAGACTACAACTTTCTCCCAGGCTTGTCTGTGAGCAGCTGCCACGTTAGGGTAAAAGGGAGTGTTGGCATAAGGAATAGAGAGCACATTCAGGAGTAAAGCATCACCACTACATAACCTCATACACCAAAAAAACTACAAAAAAAACTGCTCTCTTACAGTGGTTATCTGCTGAGGTGAAAAGAGAGCTGTTGTGTTTAATCTGAGAGGTAGTTTAAAAAAAAGCATGCTGCAAACTCTTGAAACAAGCTTTCGAAAAATTACACGAATTAGAAATCATCCAAAACCGCTGTTTAGTAATAAATGCACAGAACGGTAATAAAGATACTACATTTCAGAAAAAAAGCAATATTTTTTCCAACATGCACATTTGTTTTTGATGCTTATTTTATGTCTTCCTTTGTCTTTTTACGTTTTTAACGTTGTAAGCCGTGCTGCACTGATATTAAATTCATGTCTGTTTTATGTAGATAAATGAAAGTCAAATCATGTCAACATTGTGTTAAAACGATTCAACATAGAAATCTGAAACACTTAGAAAAGCAATGTTTTGCTGTTATAACCTGTTGCCACATTCATAAAGGAAATGCCAAGTTGTCACATGGGTCGTGTCTGTAAATACATGCCAAATATCTGCCAGTGCCAAACACCTTCTGGTGGAGCCTGTAAAACCTCACTTTACAAGTCGTTTCTGTTTTCTCTCACACAATGTTGTGGTCCTTGTCTGCTGAAAACATCAATTATCAAGCTGCTTTTTCTCAAATTTTTAACTTAAATCATTTCAATTAATAAGTGACAACAAATAAAGGGAAAGAGGATGTGGCACATTTTTAGTGGGAGCAACCAACATAACAAACTGCAACCTAACAACTGCTATCAAACTGCTACTTACAAATGTGGAACCATTTGGATAAAAATAACTTTGATAACATGTAAGATCTATTACCTGGAAGCATTGCAACAACAAATAAATGATCAATTTAATGAAAAAAACACTAAGAATTTTTGTTAAGTCATGCCAATGTTCAGCACTTTCCTACTGATGTCTCCTGTCCTGGAAGTTTCCTCCAAATAATTTCTTTCGCAGGTGAGGCTGACTGACCTGTTTTCACTTTAGCTGAGCAGATTTAGCAACTATTAGCTATAGCCTTAGATCCAATATAACCATGTTTATGGTAAATATTTCCTTTATCTTCTTTCTCAAAAGTGTTATTTCTTTGGTGTTTCTATGAGCTATAAAGATGCTCTGCTTCATGCTGTCACCACTAGGAGTCCCTGCCTTTGAACCAATATAGGTCAGAACCCTGATATGAGTGACAGGTAGCTGGATGGAAGGACAAACAATTTGCTGTTTTACTAGGATTAAGCTGTTTGAAGGAATAGTAATAGCTTGGTGATATTTATTGATATGAGATAAAAAAAAAGGTACAGAAGACTTTATGGACTCTTTTTCTCTGCCCCAAATGCACCGAGCAGAAGATGCCTCTGGTAGATTGCTTCTCGCCAACATGTCAGCTAACGTATTCCATCCATGCGTCAGAGACAGCAGCTAAAACAGGTAATGTTTTGCTACTATGGTAGATTTTGATAACATTACAGGGCAGCATGCTATTTAACATACATTCATCTTTTGAATAGGCCTTTATAAGGTTCATAATGGTCCATTGATTGGTTTTTAGTTTTCATTTTCAACAAGCAAAGCAAAGGTCTGATAAACAAAGTTCAGTCCTTAAACAGCCTACATGCACACTCAGTGGCAGCAAATTACAATAATTCATGGAAGCCCTGAAATGAATGTATTTCCATGGGGTCAGCTATTGTCCACATGGTATATTCACTCTGTTGAATTTGGGTTAACAATGTCCCAAAGTTTCAGTTCTCTACAGCTGATACAGCTCCTTTCTAATTGTTGATTGGTAAGATGGATGCTCCACATAGCTGTAGTTTATCACGCCTCCTTCATCCTCAAAATCAATGTCATCTTCCTCAATGTCGTCAATATCATCATCATCCAGGCAGCGACTCTCCCTATCAGATTCCTCCTCCTGCTCGTTCTCACAGGTCACCTTGATCCTCTTGCGGTTGTTGTTCCGCACTGACGCCTCCAAAGCTTTCTGCCTTCGGTAAAAGTGGGAGAACTTGTTGAAGATGATAGTGATGGGCAGAGCCACCACCAGAGTGCCACCCAGGATGCATCCACTTGCTGCTAACTTTCCAGCCACTGTCACGGGCACTACATCTCCGTAACCCACCGTGGTCATGCTCACGGTCCCCCACCACCAGCAGGCTGGGATCGTATCCAAACCTACGTCCTGAAACAAGTAAAAATATATACTTTAAACAGAGGATAATACATTCCCAACATGTTTTCCAATGTTGAACAAGTCTCAACACAATTTTATAACTCAAGGACATCTCTTTGAATCCCGCATCTTTGATGCAAATCATTCCTTTGTAACTCTGGCTTTATTTTTGCTCATTGCCACCCCTGAAAAACAACTTTCTGTAGATTATTCTGTATTGATCTTCAATCATCTGCCTACAAACTCTGATCATCCTCCCTGTTCTCTTGAAGGAGGGAATCTCCGTGGTAATACTGACTCCAACGAGCTAGTTTTAAATAAATACCATTTTGGAGATAAACCTTCTGCTTTTAAATTCTTGTATCACTCTTCCACAAAGACCAGGCTAGTGGAGATATTAGCAAATAGCTGTTGCCTCAAAAGATTCTCCCATCTGATTAATGGATTCTGTCTTTCCATTTTGCATGAGTCTCTTTCTTTTTGTTTTACTCCCCATATCTCCCCTTTCACTTTAGGAAGGTGGACTTTCTTAGCAGATTTAAAAATATGCCATGCTTTTTTTAATTTTCAGGTGATGGAATGAAAATTGCAATATGAAATGTTATCACCTAGGCATATTTTAAAAAATCCAACCTCTCTAATTCGAACCTTATTGATCATGCCTGCATAAATTCTAAGTTACATTAATTATGGAAAAAATGCTATTGCGCAGTTTTTCTGAAAACTTTTCGACATCTATCCAGGAGTCTTTTTCATTCGGTGGATTTTTGTGGACATCCAGCACCATTATATTGTCCCATTATTTTGCAGAGTCTACATGGCTAAACTTTATAATCCATCTACTTGAGATCAGACTGGTATTTTGCATTTCTTTTTTTTTTTACACTACTGTTGTTATTTTTGCACAGTTAACTTCCTATCACTACTGCACTTTATTTCTATGATTGCATTGCACTGCTATTCTCTACCAATGCAAACTCAGTATATTGTTGAAGCTTTACGCAAGGAAATTTTGTTTAGCGCATACAAAATGAGAACAAAGTTACTCTATCTAGGTCTATCTAGGATTTGTACTAGAGTAGTAGTTATTAAACCTGCTCTTCAAATGCCACTGCTCTGTGTCATGATCCGTCTGTCCTTGTGATGTTTTTGAGGTTTCTGTTCTCTGTGCTCCCTGTGTCGTCCTGTTCTTCC
>JAUZNJ010081512.1:0-23925 GCA_034780135.1 Jordanella pulchra | reverse complement strand
CTCAAATTGAAAGATACTGCTGATTTAAGTTTTGAACATTTCCATTTATTTCTGAAGATATTCACTCAGCTATGGAACATGAAGGGGTGCCAATAATGGTGAGCAGGACTGTAAGGTTTACTTTTAGGTGAAAATTTGGACTGGTTGGTGTTGTTTAATGACATTGGATTAGATTACAGGAATTATTCACAAGCTGTTGCCCTACAATCAGTAAAAACATCTAAAACATGTAGGTTAATATTCCTTTTCAATCAGGGCTGTCGAACCTCCCCTATCTTGCCTGATGATTAAGCTATTTGAGCTGTGTGAAAAGGCATAGATAAATAATGATGATTTAATTTCCTAAAGATCATATGGTAAAAAAAAATCATAATAAAAAGATGAAACAGGGTAAGAACTGGCAAAAAAGAACACCAAATGGAGTTTCCTACTCTAACCCACATTCAATTTTCTCACATTCGGTTTAATACTCACATTAGGGAATGAGACATGCTAGAAGATTAGACACTAAGTAACCAAAGGTAAAAAGCTTTTTGATGTAGGAGAACTGTTTAGACGAAGAATATCATCCAGGTGATTAGCATGTTTTGCTGAATCAACCTCAGGCCTTTGGTCTTATCTCAACCCCAGTGTGATTTTTTTTAGTCCCGGAAATCAGCTACCCTGCCTTTGAGGGGCTTTTGCCATCTGTTAAAACTTGTGATAGACATTTGCTCCCAGAGACATAATGCAGAGACCAAAGGCTGTCATGGTCTGAAGTTTGACCTTTGTATAAATTAAATGAGGGCAAAGCATACTGAAGGCTACAATCTAAAAGAAAGTGTTTTAAAGCCACAGCTTGCTCACAGTCGGTTTCATTTGCTTAGTACAGTAAAATGAAAAATACTATCACTGAACAGAACTGGTAGAGTTTGTATCTCCTCATCGTGTCTTATTTTTTTCTATTAAAAATTACACTTCCTATGGTATGAAAATTGTGCAAAACATACAGTAACTCGAATGATTACTGTCTCTTAACACTCAAAGGATATTAGGTATCTCCTTTAGTTATTTTTGTGCCATAGACTCAGCTTTTAAGAATAGTCAATCAGTTTTTTGTAGTGTTGAAGCTGAGCCCAACAAAAAACCTTAATCTCTGATTCTGAAGTAATGCAGAAGTGTGTTTGGGAACTTTGTCCCAAAAAACCACAAGGAAAGGCAACATGGAAAATTTAGACAAATATGGAAAACTCCATTGGACTCCTGCATGCTGCCCCTCAGTTCTGCAGATTTGTGCTGTTACCTGCAAAATCCTTTTTGATGCCAGCAAGACTGAGACCAGCTCAAGAAGTGGGTTTCAGGATGGTTGTTTTGTATAAACTAGACTCCTCTGGAGCTCCATGGAGCCAGCAGGAATTACCATATGGACTAGATAGATTGGCTTCTTCTGTGACTGAGCAGAGGATGCATGGATCTCGGTGTCTTTGTGTGTCAATCAGTATGAAACTCATGTGGATTCACCCTGATTGAATCCCTACTTTGAGGTAGTTAGAACATGATGCCGATTGCAAATGAGTATGATTAAGTAGAGAAAAATAACCCAAAACATTTTTGGAGCAAAAGCACAAATATTAACTTTAGGGCTGAAAAACTTTAGGTTTGTGACATAGCATACTGCAGCATGTGCTTTACTATTAGGATCATTATTTTACTCATCCCTGTCCTGCATCACTCCTCCCACTTCCACACCTTTTGCCCTGCATTGCAGGTTGCTGATGCTCTGACAATGAAACAGGTGTCTAAGTCATTAGTGTGAGTCTTTCTGTGCCACCTACTCTATCCTACGCCTTTGATGGCAGGCATAAATCAAGCCTGTGTAAGAAAAAAAGTAAAGGAAGGATTTGCAATAACTGCAGCCTGTGTGCCATCATTCTAGTTGTCAAACACCTACTGAAACATATAGTCAGTGTAATAGATCCCAGTAGAGGAAATAGTAAAATACCGTAAGTTTGCTATGAATATTTGTTTAAAAAAAAGTTTAATATGAGCAGGATATCCCAAACTATTAGTCTAATCATTATGAAATGATCTTACAGATGTTTCTAAAGAGAGTGAACTAAACTTGTATTCTATCATTTTTATTTTTACTGACTCCCTCTCTCCTGCATATTTCAAATGGTAAACTGAACCCAGTACAGCTATACCTATATACCTGTGTGTAATTATGGTCATTTCATGTGTGAATAATGTGGAAATTTTTTTAAAAAAATCTGTTTTCTTGACAGTTTCTTTCATTAAATCAGTTGCAGTCAAATACCCAAATGTCGTCACAGGATACTTTTGTTTCATACAAACCATCAACAAATCATCTGAGAATCAAGTTCAGAACTCTTTAGTTACCCATGTTTTTAAATCGTGGTTTGCTGAAAAAATCAGTTTCAACCTATATCCCTGGGTCAGGAAATCTTCTTCAAATACTTTTGCCTCTTTTACTAGCAGTTAAATGAGTGCTATAGCAATGTCACACCTGCACAATCTGGCACATATGATGATCAAATCATGTATGATAAAGTGTTGATAATCAATTTCTGGCAAAAGCTTAAATTTCCTATTCTGGTTCGTTGTTTTCAAAAAGGCAGGCACACAACACTAAAGCTAATGTTTTCGGTCTTTTATCAACTCAATTCTAATAGAAATGAGTTTCAATCTTTAGTTTAACAATTACTTGATAAATTCTGTGCAGCTGAAAATTTGTTATAATTTTTCTACAGATATTAATTTAAACATTAATTAGTTTTAGGTGTGATGCTAATCTGTAACTGTTAGTAAACTGGTTGTCCATAATAATGTATCCTATAAATGATAGCTATAAACATTAACAGAAAACTCACACTTTTCATCAGATTAATTTTTAGGAACTCACATGAAATGTCAAGGATTTATGTTTGAATCAATCAGTTTTATTGATAAGCTAAGAGCCTTATTCAATCTCTAACCCATAAGACAAACTGAGTTATGGGCATTAAGGATATTTAAAGTAGCAGATAGTTTGTTTTTCTACATCATCATCTCCTCTTGAATCATAATTACATTTCTATGTGTCTGTCTCATAAAATATTGCTCTTCATGTCAGCTGTTTAGTTTACATCCTTTAATTTTTTTCTGCAGCCCAATATCTCTGTGTTATAGTGTCAGGTTAATATGGTAATGAGCATTAGGAGACCTCATTAAATTATCCAATACAGGGCATCAACTAAATCTTTAACATACTTACATAAGAAAAATATGGCAGGCACACTTCAGACGACCTCAGAAAAGTAAAAAGAAGCCTCTTTTATCTGGTTCATGTCAAGGTCTTCATCACAGCCTCTTACGTTAGTTCTTGTATCAGCAGCATCCATGTCACAGGCACCAAGACAGACATTCCAAACAAAGTCAGTTAGATTCAACAACACTAAAGAGATGGGTGTCAGAGTGGCAGATGGAAAGTTGAGCATCTGTCACTGTGCAGAACCGTTTGGCTAGAATCAAAGGGAGATGAGCTCCTTCAAAGGATGGGCAAAGCTGTGTCTGAGGCCAGACATGCTCTGGTGTGCTCCACAGATAAGGCCAGGAGGTTATATTGCTTTTCTTCTGTCTTTTCTTTGTTCTCTTCTGTCTTAGGGGGGCAGGAGCAGGAGAGAGAATAATACAGACAAAAGTAAGAGAGAGACTGAGAGAGGGAGAAAATGAGTCATGAACAGGTTGCCTGTCTTCCTCTGCTGCAGCGCGCCGTGTTGATCAAACACTCGTTAGGAGAATTTGCTCGGCGTTTCCGGACGGCGAGCATAATGAGCTGGGGGGTGGCTGGAGCAGAGGGGTGCCAGGCAGTGATGTGGATCACTTCCGACAGCATCAGGGTATTTTTCGCCTCCCAGCCCTGTCCTCTGCCTGCCGTCTCCAGCATGCTGCAGAAACGCTGCCTCCAGCACCCCTTCTGCTGTTCGCACTTCGACTCAGCAGGACAGAAAGCATGAGCTAAATAGTGGAGTAATCCTCCATAGAGTTTTGAGGGCAACAGACGTACAACTTCAAATCTCAGAAGGTTTGCAGGTTAAATTTCTTGGCATCAGGAGAAAAAGGCAGCAGCCCTGAAGCAATATCTGTTGGCCTGGTAGCAGTGCTCTTTAAAATGCAGTCAAGATGCCAAGGGTATGGTAAGGATATCTTTTCTGTGGTTTACAATTACTCTATTTAATAAAAAAAATAAAATAAATAAAAAACATTTTATGAGCACTATAACAATAGCATTTTATATTGCAACATGTTTAATCAACAACTTAAAGAAAAATGTTAAATTTAACATTATGGGTTTTTACAAATTTGGTATATTTTAAACTCATTCTGTGGTGGTAAACCTACTCTATTTAAAAAGGTTAAGTCAATGTTAAAGATCCATTGGTAACTTTGAAACATATTCAAACCAGGGGGTGATGAAACAAAGTCCTATACTTGGCATTTATGGACCAAAACTACTAAATTTGAATTAAAATAGATTTTTCTCCCTGTTGTTTATGTTGTGTTTATGCAGGCAGGGTGTAGGATGCGAAATACAACCCTGTGGTGAAGTGCATAATCTAATGCCTTTGGACTGCAAAACAAAGAAGGCTGCTTTCTACTCTGCTGAGGACAAGCTGGCACGAGAGGTGACAAGGACGTCTGAAAAGCATCTGAAAGAGCTTGCAGCTTAATACACTGGCATAGAACATTTTTACACTTTGTTAGATTATAGCCAAAAAAGCTCAGTGCATTTTATTGGGGCTTTCTTCGACATACTAACACAATTATAACATAAAATTGAGAAGTGAGGTATCTATTCAACCTGCTTTAATATGACACCCCTAAGTAAAGAGGATTGAAACTAATGACCACATAAGGACATATCTGACCTGAGAATATAAATAACTGTGAAGAACTCCGAGGTTTCTTAGAGACTGTAAAGGACAAAAGGTTAGAAGTTGTACAGAGGTTCAAGCCTAGATAGGCTATGAAAAATCACAAACTTTAAACATCTACAGAGTTCTGTTCGATGCATCATCTAAATATGGAAAGAAGATACACTAGTAGCACTCCTACTGAAATGTGGCTGCCCAGTGACACCACTAGGCCAAGCATTGAAGGCTTATATTAGAGAAAAAGCAGATCCGTGATTACACTGGAGGAGCTGCACAACAACCCAACCATTGGTTGTATACTTCATATTCTTTGTCTTAAAAAAGAATTGGAAAAGCACTGAGAGCAAGAAATCCACCAACCAGCAACTTTTGCCCCATATTCTTACACCTATAACTTAAAGTCGCACATTATATGGATCACTACCAAATTTGAACAAATTGTTCCTTGGCATGAGGTACACCTTTAATATCAGTCTCCTTAAAATCCTTTCATAAGTTTGTAAAAAAGGCACAGTGTGTGTCTGCAGCCTCTGGTGTTTGATCTGATCTCACCTTCCTCATTCAATCTGCACTCCGCTTCCTTGTTTGATTAGCAGCTGGAGACTTTGAGCGAGGCATGGCTCACCTTTACTGTGTTTTTGTCTTCAGTATGATACTTCTGGACTTTTTTTGAGTTTATGCTGAAGCTGTCATTAGTCACTGCTGCCACTCTCTGGTTTGGTGGTGAACTGCCTGTTCTGCCATATAATGTTAAATAATCCTTTAAAAGATTCCTGCATCTGGATTATGAGGATTTGTATCATCACCAAAATTTAAAGGATCGTTCATCAGGTGCATCTTTTGTAAAAATTTCATTAAAATCCATCCAAACATTTTCAAGTGATCCTGTACACTTACCGAAAACAAACAAACGAAAAAACAAACACACACAAACTCGACTAAAAACATAACCTCCTTAGCAGGGGTAAAAAGGATAAAGTAATCCATTATAGTACCACACAGCCTCCACTGATACTCCAATGAGGCTAAACAAACAGTGCAGGTGTTCATACTTCATGCTGATGGTGGTATAGACTTCTTTGGAAAAACAGTAATAAGTACACTACATAACCAGTGACAGATAGTGGTGGAGAGAAAAAATGCTTCACACACAATAAATATCTTTGTTCTCTATCAAAAACATTTTTTTCTTATCAGCTTTATTCTGTTTCTTACAAAGGTTTAGGCTCAGGGTAAAACAATGAGGAGGAAACCACCTTTTGACATTTTTGTTAAGGATATAAAACTGAAACTTTGGACTCTGGCGAGTACCATTTAACTTTATACATGTAAGTGAAATTCATGTTTCTCTTATCTTCCTCTGTTTGTTGCTTTTATTTTCTGTGACTCTTCTGTATTTAAAGTAATGATTTATGTGCTTGTGAAAAGTTGGAATCTTGTTTTTTCAAAATGCAGAAGTGAACATGGGGTCCACAGTAAATTAGAAAACTTAAAACTGTCAATGCATTGAGTAATAACCAGGCCACAAGAGAGCCATAGGAAGTTTATCATAATTTACAGTAGGGGGCCTTGCAAACATGTGAAAGAAAGCACTCTGGTTGAATAAGACAAAAACAGAGTCTTTTTGTCCTAAAGTAAACTGTCTATGTGGAGCAAAACAAACATTGCACCTTACCCCAAATACACGATTCTCATGGTAAATCATAACACTTGCAGTATCATTCTGTGAAGTTGCTTTTCCTTAGCAGAAACAGGGACGTCAGTCAGATTTTAAAGAAAGGTTGGGTGGGGCTAAACTGAGGACAGGTGAAAGGTTCCATTTTCCTTAAAGAAAAGTCGTTAAACGCGTCAAAAGACCTGAGATTGGGGTGGAGATTTCTCTGGCAGAAGGACAATGGGCCTGATGCAACAACATTTTGTGATTTTGTTGTAAATGTCTCTTACTTTTTTTCTACCATGGGCTCATTTGAGTGCACCACATCAGATTTTACAAACATTCTTAACTTCAGATAACTGCGTAAATGATCCTCATAAATGATGCGTAAATGATTCTCACGATTCCTCACAAGAATTGCAAATCTGCAGTAAGACAGTCAATGAAAACTACTGGTGGAGGCAAGAGTAAGTTCTGATGTAAATTCTTATTATGAGTTTGTCATCAACCAACACGACACGACATTCTGCAAAAATCTCTATTTAATACACACTTACAGGTGTACCATACTGTTTTAATCTATAAATCTGCTTTTCCATAAACGGAAACCTAAGGCCTAATTTTCAAGAATATTTACTAAAACCTGTCATATTTAATGTCAAGATTTAAAATGAAAATAAAACCACCTTCTATGTTTCTCACAGTGTCCACTTCCTAAGAAGCTAATCTTAAAAATAATAGTGCAGTACAGTTTCATTATATTTTGAGCATCGTTTTCAATTTGTATGAAATAGAAGGTCACCTCATACTGCCAAGGCAAAATGAATATGATACACAATGTCAAGTCTGTTAACAAGCAAAGAAATTAACCAAAGGTCTACATTCCACATTCTGCTCTGAAAAGGACATTGTTTAAAGAAAAGGCATAGGTCTACAGGTCTTCTGTGCTGGTTATCATATTACGCAAAGCCAATTAACTCTCCAGCAAAAAGCAGAGACCCTACAAGGAGCAATAAACATTTACTATTAAAAGCCAACTAATTAGAATGTCAAACACAAGGTCTTGAAGGAGAACATAAACACATAGACCACTTCACGATATCTAACTGAAGGGTCCATCAGAGACTAAAATTGAAAAGTAAATATGTTTCGAATTTTTCTATTGACATGAGATTAACACGTTAGGAACAACCAAAAAATCCCAAAATATTATAGATTAAATTAGTTGACCAGTTAGGATATAATGGTAATAATATAAAGGTTAATCGAAATTATAAAATAGGTAGACTTAAACATTGTTAGGGAGTTATGGAGCTACAGTACCCTTACAGTAAGATTACCAACATCGCAAAAGATAATCTCTGCATTTAGGATCTTTGCTTCATCTCTACTGAAACAAAAAAAAACATAGAGATGACTAACCTTATTTTATAGGCCATTTTTTTATATATATTAAAGAAGTGTATTACCAGCCACTGATGGAACAATAATGGTTACCGAGTATAGAAATATGTCTTGGGTTTCTTTGCCTTTTTGAACACTATTTTCTTTACTGCATTTAATACGTATTCACTGTCTCAGTCCACCTAATATCTTATACCTTAATTAACTTTAAATTAATTTCATTTTCCTCAGCGTGTGAATTGCTTGGAATCATGTCATGTGAACTTCATCTCAGTACCTCTCATAGAAATATCTAGCGAGAAAAACTTGTTCCGTAATGACTTTCCCTACTTTAGAAGATCAAAGCTTCAAAACAACATGATAAAAAAAAGCCTCAGTTTCTTTTTAGATCTCTCTAATAATAAACATTTCATTGACTTAAGAATATCTTTTAACAGTTCCTAAAATATTATTACTAAGGTCATTTCTTTTTTTAAACTAATGTGAATATAAGGGCAAACAGAGAGAGTGTCTACAAAGTAGAATACGAAGAGGACAACTAAAGTGCTCCATCTGGTCCAGACCTTTAGGCCGTGTGGTTTATTGATCGTAATAGAAAATGCCAGCAGGCTTCCAAACCTTACTGCCAATTTAACCTGTTTTACCATGACTCAATACTTTCTAAAATAAACTAAATGCTTACTTGGGTGGGCTGTCAGCTTCAGGCACTGATAAGGTGAGCATCCAGTGGCTCAGAAGAATCTGGAAAAAGTGGTGTGATTTGGGATGCTGTAGAAGTGTACAATCACTACCAGCTTAAAAAATATTCACCTAAGGTAGTTTGAGTGATTTCAGATCAAAAGCTCAACATGACCCAAGATGGATTCACTAAACTGATGGTAACTTTGCAAAGTGGAAAGCAAAAAGATGGCCTTTTTTAAAAAAATGGAAGCTTGTAATGTTGCTTTTGAAAGGTTAAGAGCTTCATGCTTTTCTCCTGAATAAAGAAGCTGTAGATGCCGTAAAAAGAAAAAAGTGAAAGTACCTTCTGCCAGTAAGAAGACGAGGAAGATTGCTCTGAATGGGAAAAACTGTGTTGTGATACAAAGCACAACTGTGTGAAAGATCAGAAAATTGGATCATACAAAGACATATAATGGAGTACATTAATAGATTTTTATAAAATCTGTGGATTGGAGCTGCCTCTATCCATTCAAAAGGCAAGTATCTTTTCAAAGCTGTTTAAAGTTCATAGTTCTGATCACTCTACACAGTACGGTTTCAAAAGAGTTTATCTTGAAAAAGAATTCCAGAACAAAATATAAAGTAAGCCAACTAACTTTTAAATCGTGCGTCATTGAAAATAAATTCTAATTTAGGACAATTTAAAAGGGTTTGTATTGCAATTCAAACAGAGATTAGATTTAATCAGGTTGCGCAAAGGTACCACAGTGATTTAAATTTCAATCAAGAATCAAATCTAAACTGTCACCTATTTAATTTGTTCTGATGGCTTAATTCATTAAGAAGGTAATCAGGAGGTTAGTTTTTCAATGACAATGAAAGCTGTGATAAAAGCTAACACGTCAGACACAGTAAGAACAAACCATGCTTGAAAACTATGATCGTAAACAAAAATACAACAGAATCAAAATGCTTCAGTGCTCTCTAACCACTTGTGTTGGAATCAGCTCATTTAATTAAAGGATTGATGGTGCATATCCTTTTAAGTCTTAAGAGTGATTGAAAATAAACTTCTGCAGGGACATAAACAGTGAAACTAAACTCAGACAGATTATAAATTTCATTGAAACAACCTTTCCTGGCATATTGATTTAAATTATTAAAGTCAAATGACATTTTAGATATCCTGAGGCTTTTCTCGTGTTTCCAAATGAGATTTAAAATACTCTCGAGGAATTTTATGATTGATAATTAAAGCCAGAAGTTGTAAAATATTGATGGTTGCTTTTATCTGGCTTTAATACAAATATAACATTGGGTTTCAAGCTCTTAGAAAGCTGACAGAAGAATGTATGCCATCTATCAGGCATCCTGTGGAAGTTTATTCCAGGGTGTTGAAAATGCGACTCCAACTGTCTGGCAAACCTCAGTTTTAGGAAGAATATTGCTGAATTCCGGAGAAGTATTGAGGTGGATCTGGAAAATAATTAACATGTTTATTGATGCATTTTTAGGGTGGTACAAATGGTGTCTATAATGGGTAAATGATGCACTTCACGCAATCTGAGCACAAGACTAACCAGCGTCCTGAGCAGGTTCAACTTCTCAATATGCTGAGCTTTTTGCTACCATATCAGAGCTGATTGACAAGTCCAGGGTTTAAGAGTTCACCCCAAGCCAGCCACATGGGACAGCCTCATTGAATGTTGCTTAGTTATATAACATAATGTAATGCAGTTAATATCATAAAATAAACTGTGCCTGAATACACATAAAATTGCAAAATGAAGCGAGGAGCTAATTTCAAAATGTAATCAGAGCTATGACTGTACTCATATTGCTATAAGAGCACCCTCTGTGAATAAATTGGCATTTCTGAATAGAACGTATTTTCATTAAATAGCTGTGCACCTATATGTAGCTCAGTGAGTGATGGATGACTTTTGTCTATTTTACTTCTCTTATGTCATGTCCTGATTGTTTTCAAATTTAATTATACTTTGCAAGGTATGTATCGTGACATGTTCCTTGTAGAAATATAGGAGGCATATTCTCGTGAATTATAATGATTTCAGCAGATAGAATAATTTGGACTTGATAAAAACAATGTCAAACAAAAAGGCAGACAGACTTTTTAATTTCATCCTCTTTATTTTTTGTTACTCATCAGTCAGTAGGGTGTGAATAGTGATAGCAAATATCCCTGAGGTGTGTTGACAAAGTCTCTTTATGGCAGCCCACCAGTGACATAACCATGGTTATTTGGACACCACATGATTGGCTCCTTTTGGAGAATTTTACTGATTTTCATGTGTATTCCAATTTACTGATTTATTTGGCTGTTTTTTGTTGTTGTTGTTGTTGTAAATGGGAAAAATGTCTGTGACCCATCCGGATTTGGAATTTCTTTGGTATACTCCACTGATTTCAGAATTTCACACCACTGCAAACATTCAGTATGAAAGCTGCTCACTCTTTTGTACATGAGGCCCCAGAACCTGAAGAAGGAACTTAATATCTCTTGTTGTCTGGAAACACCTTGACATATCCTCAGAATGAGCTGGACGGTAACTCCAGGGCCCTCTCTCTAATAAGCAAAAGCCTCAACTGTCATAACACTATAAACATAGTCATTAAATAAAATTAACCCCCTACACAGGCCAATTGAAAAGCTTGGTTAATTATGGCTCTAACACTACATCCCCATGTATTTACACCTTTGATGAAGATGTACAAAGAACATGACATACATTTTTCTTGCATATCATGATCACTGGCTGATTTTATTTTATTTTTTTAACCATTTGTATGTTGCTGTCTGTTTATTTGCTGTCTGTTTACAAAGAAACGGTTTTAACAAAGAAAAAAAACAAACAAAGATGTCCCACTTGTTAATGGAACCATCTTCAGTTAATCTGGTTAAAACTTATTCTAGCAGCTTTTGTTATCTGTTTTAGGAAAAGTTAAATTAGATCATTTTTATGCAAATACAAAAAAATTGTAAACAGACTGTTTCAAGAAATAACTTTACTTTCGAAAAAGCTTTTCTTTTAACTGAGATTTCCAAAACACTGCCAGGGTTTTAAAATAAACTTACACCATGAAAAAAAGAGATGAATGGATTGTGGGCAAACGTAAAGTTTCTAAAGGTGGCTAAGGGTGTCAGGAGGTCCCTATGCATATACTGCATCCTGGCCCAAACTCCCTTCTAACTGCCAGCACAATTTCATTAGCACTTATTATGGCAACTACAAATGAACATGGCTTAAGTGCCCTTACTGATTCAAGGTATTCAGATGGAGCCCTGATTTAGACAAATGAGTTCAGAAAAAGCCTGTTAATCAGCTATCAATTGAAACCAGGTTTGCTGAGGCAGGGGACTCAAAAACCATGAAGGTCACAATACTTGGTGGAAAATGGTTAAAAAACACTGAGACAGATTATCTAGAGAGATTTTGCGAAATGATTGTCCAACTATCTCTATTTCCAACCTTGTGATTTTTCCAACCTTGTGAAATATCACTATAGGTTTTTTAAATGCTTTCCGCAAGGCAATCCCATGATTTTACGTGATGTTGTTAAAAGCAACTCTTCCGACTGTAAAAATGATAACTAACAATTGTTAATTTAATTGACGTTTTCAAATTACACCAACACAAAAATAAACCATTCCAAAACCTAAAAAAACTTATCTGGCCAGCATGTCTGATTATTGCCCTGACTAAGATTTTCTAAATAGCACAACAATGAATATCAACTTTTCATTATATTTTTGAGTGAACTGGGGAACCTTGAATTACACTATTTAGTAATGAGACTGACTGCCATGTGGGACGTTGGGGTTCAAACCCCACATGGAGCATATGTATCATGGGCATCATGCAGTGTTGGCTCTTGAGCAAGACCTTAAGGCTGGGTGGGTGGTTTATATATATATATATATATATAGACGTAAACATTTCTTCGTAAGCTATCCAGGATTACTTTATTCGAGGATTTAAGTTGGAAGAACTCTCGCCTAAACTTATGAACTTTTGTGAAGTCATGAGAAGGCAAGAGTTTAGCAAACTTCTTTTCATCATGTTGTCCTGAATTTTTTTTTTTTTTTTTTTACAACTCCTTCTTTTTTACAGTGTAGTGTAGTTTGTCTCAAATAGATATAAACACTCAAGTTAAAGATTACTTTTTTTAGTTACAGATTATTTTTTTTGCAATAAGAGACAAATTTATTCTAAAGTTTTTCTTATTTGGAGAACTAGTAATTAAGATTAGGATTATCTATATGAACACTTACTCTGCTGGCTCAAAATATGCAACAGATAGTTGCTATATTCTGTGAAGCGATCACTGTAAAAGTGGACACATTAAAGTCTGTGTTCTGGCAAACATTCAACCAATTACAGCAAGCATAAATCAGAAACGGCATAAGGCAGTATGTTTTACATCCTGAGGGGTCTATTTGAATCAATAGCTATCTATGAGACTGTTCTCAAGGGAGGTCAATAATTATTGACTAAATGTGTTTCCTTTTAGCCTGGAGTTTGAGCAGAAGGATCTGATAAGTTTCTGTTTACCCACCTATAAGTAGCTTCTCACACCTGTTATTTGATCTTAGCCGTTCAAACTAATACTCGATTGTGTTATATTCCTTTAAAGCTGGTTTTAGACTGTTGACAACTGATATTTATGAATAGAAGGAACAAAAATGATTTAATGCAATGGTTTTTAAAATCAATATGTAGCACTTGTAGAACGAGTTGTATTCCCATGTCAAAACAGCTTTTTGGGAATAATTTTTTTATGTAAAAGAAAGCAGACCAGAATATTAAACTAACATTAAACTAATTTGGTGAAATGTTTCAAATACAGATGGAATTAAGTATTCTGATGTACCAACATAGACTTCTTATATATATATATATTTTATTTTATTTTTTTTATTTTTTTTTTTGTCTCTACTTGTATACCACCTTTTCAAGTTAGGAGACTCCACTTTACAACAACATTCAGTCATTCACACACTGGTGTGGCCTTCTATATTATATTGTGACTACAGCTGCCCTTGAGCACACTGACAGAAGGAAGGGTGCTTAACACAGGCTCCACCAGGCCCTTTAACCACCATCAGTGTTTTGCCCAAAAACACAACAGAACTTGGGTTCAAACCGGCAACCCTCCAGTTGCAGGACAAACTTCTGCATCCTATGCCTCTGTCGCCAGAATGACAAGAATAGCTTTTTTCTTTTACTTAATTCCATTTAAAAATGTTTCTATAATCCAAAGTCACCGTGCTTAAAGCTTTGAAGAGTTATTTTCCACAGAGAATAGTATCCAGTTCCAACATGGGCTGACTCAGCAAAGAAGAAGACATTTCAACATGGCCAGCAGCCGTTCACACTTACCGAGTGCGCTGAGAAGTTTTGAAACTACTTTGGGTTACATGAACCATGTGACCAAGTGTCACCATGTTCAAAGTGTGTCTTAATTCTCTTTGTTGACGGCACTGAAATAAACATAATTTCTCCAATAAGAAGCTGAGATGAAAACATGCTAAATGAATATCATGAAAATAATAATTAGTTTAACATGATTAGTAAACATTTTTTGCACTTACAGGAGCCTCTTAAAAGCTAATCAGAAATTCAAACCATAATCTTGCATCAGAATGCTAAAGCATCAGACAAAGAGGGGGTTATACAACATTCAGTAATTATAATAGATTATCTATAAAACACTCAGCTTGGTATCCGTAAAGCAATAAAATCTGGTTCAGACAAGTTTTCAAAGAGAATATGAAGTTTGAGGGAATAAAATCAGTGTTAACATAAGACAAATCGAGAAGCTACACCACTGAAGGCTTCAGACCCCATGGTGGTGAGGCAGGCAGGGGGTGTAACAACAATGATGGCACTAGTAGAATGACACGGCGAGTGGGTGTGATAATTTAAAGGGTTCTCGGGGAAACACAGCTGAACTGAGTTATAGAAGGTGTTTTTGGTGAGAAACTGAATTTTGAATTAAAGTTATTTTACAATAGCCAAGTAGTCATGTTGATCAAAAAAATAAGTGTAAGTGTGATTTAAAATTTGGAAAGATCTTACGTAACAACAGAAGGAACTGAATTCACTTCCAGCCATTGAATTAGGTTGAACTGAAGACTAGAGATCAGAGATGCACTAAACAATAGGGGTGGCAGTGCTTTCAGACATCAATAGTTAAAAAGTCCTTTTTACTTTGTAGAATAGGAATAGGGAAGAATGTAACTCTATCGAAAAATATTGATAAATTTGAGCAGGAAAAGACAAAAAATGTAACAAAAGGTTTGTGCTACATATTAAAGACCCAGACAAAAAGCCCTTAAAAATAAATTCCTTCTAAAAAAGAGGGATGCAATGGTGAGCTTTAGTAGAAAAGTGTGCATTCAACATGTCCTTTATTCTCTTTCTTTTTCTTAATCAAAAGAGAAAACCTATTAGTAACAAACTCTTCTCTTTGCATCTGTGCTATCTGTTGAATAAGTCTTGCTACAGTTGCCTAAGTAATGACTAGATGTGTCCATTCAACCAAACAAAACAGATGAACATTTGATGTTTTTTTGAAATCTGAAATTGTAGATTGGCAAGAACGCCACCAACAGTTAGCTCAAGAACCTCTGAAGAAAGAGAGATAGGTTAGTGGCTGGGTAGAAAAAAAAAAAACTTGAGGGCCAGGTGAAACTAAGAGATAAAGCCACTAACTTTCTCAGAGTCTGTAGTGGAGCATGGAAGCTGAATTTTGGCTCCTCTGTAAAGCTGGCCAGTGACGGCAGGGTGACGGCACTGTGTGTCTGCTGGACTGTGAATAGGAATCCTCAGCTTGAGGTTAAAATCTGATCCAGCACAGAAACAATAAGAACAAACAGGAAGGAACCTCCAGGTTTAGTAACTCACTAGGTTGACAGGAATCAGTGATCAGAGAACAGAAACTGGGTCAAAGCCATGGTAGCAGAAACAGGTGACAAGATGTGAGGGTCAGGCTTGGATCAGTAGTCAGGGCACAGAAATGAGGACGAACATGGGGAATAAGATTTAGCCTGACAGATCTAAGGGTGAGGCAAGAAGAGGCAGTAAGGAGGCAGAAAAAAGGTGGATGTCCAGATATTGAAAGCCAGGGAAATATCAGATATGGGCAGAACAGGGAAATCCTAGGGGCAGAATGGAGATGAAGACCAGGCAGGTGGACAGGCAAGGCAGGATCGCTGGAAATTTACTCACACATGGTTTTTGATAATGTGGCACTGTTTGTCAGCCAAAGAGCAGTATATGGGGTCAAGTAAACAGGTGGTGTATGTGAGCCATGATTAAGGTACTGGCAAGGGAGAAGCAGATGAAAACAGCGCTCTTAACTGCTTCAGCACCAAGAGAAAAAGAAACAGACAGGGGGGGTCCAAACAAACAGAACAGTATCATAATACATTTAGGACTAAAAATACCACCAATAACATACGGTTAATGCAGGCATTTTTAAAGCTTCACAACATAAGGTGCTTCATCAATGATTTTACAGCATAGAAGAAATTTCGATGTTATAAAATCCAAAATATTAAACCTAAAGTATGTTGTGCATCTGAACTTGTTAATACTTATCGATATTAAGCCAATTTTATAATATCTAGTTGCATGCTTGTTTGAATTTTCTAGAAAAGTTCTTTAAATAACACAGTATTATGTAATTTTCATAAATATTTCATTTTAAATGTTCCTGTACTCGTGTCTTTTGTGATACATTATCTTGGGGATTTGCCTTTGTCTCCTTGCTACTGTGAAGCTATGCCCATGAAAACAACAGCTTTGTTTGTCTCAGTAACAAGGTGACAACATCCCAACAGAATGTAAACGTATATATAGATATATGTTTTTCCTCTTTAAATGCTTTAGGGTGAATCACTAAAGGAAACAATGGTTTGTGTTTTCTCTGTTATTGATTTCTTTTATTTGACCACAAAAAAACATAAAAGCTAAACAAACCTAAGCTTCAAGTCCCTATACCCTTTAAGGTCTCGAAATGGCCTTTCTATTACCAGCATATCACAGCTCTATACAGAGCTCACCTCTCCAGAGTTATGTGTTCGTGGACAACAAGGAGAGAAAAGCAACATAAAGCAACAGGCACAAGCGATCCTATGAAAAGTGATTTCTTTTTTATAGAAGATTTAGCAAGTGGTGCGCAGTTTGCTGGTATCTTTCTTGCTCCTGACACAGCAGATCCTCCAGGGAGCTGGTGAATATTAAAAGGCTTTGCAGGGGCCTTTCACATGAAAGCTCTTGACAGTAGATTTGTTTATGACCTTCAAAAAGGGACGGGGAAGTCAGTGATAGCCCTTACTGCCTACTTTGCATCTCAAGGCAGTCCCTGTAAAGAGAAATGCCAGCTATTGTTTTATTCACTTTATATACTATTGCCATCAGAAGTGCACATTTTCTCTGTGTCTTTTCATCATTCAGGCGAAATCCATCCAAGTGTGTTTTGAACAGAACAAGCACATACAAACTTCAAAAAATGCATTAGCAAGACAGAAAGACCTTAAACAGTTTGAATCAAAGTAGCCACAGGAAGGAAATATTTTAAAATCCAGAGGGCAGATAAGGGAAAGCCATGTGTCGGGAGGCAGAAATGATTAAAATGCTGCTCCTCATATGATTGAATAAAAGTATTTCTGACCTCTAAGGTATTGAAAACATATCGATTGGATTTGATGTTTAAGATTAAGGGATATTTTTGTGGTGGTTTTTCAAATAATCTGGATCAAATTTTATCATCTTGGTAAATAAGTCCAACTTGCTTAGTGGGATCTTTACCGAATTGTATTACAAAAAGATGATTTAAAATCAAAGTCGAGGTGAAAAAAAATCCCTTAGCCATAATGATAGCATTATGTATTTGTCTCGATAGTATATCACTCTAAAAACAAATTTCATTACAAAATAGAAAAGGCCCTAGTAATTTTCTGCAAGGACCTTTTCTGTTTTTTATGAATTTTCTGTAAAAAAATGAAATAAAAATCTGTAAAAAAAAAAAAAAAAACTTATCCATTTCTTTTACTAGATTTTTTTCTCTAAATGCTTCTCTAATCTAAATCTCTCTAAAATGTTGCCCCTTGTCGTGAGTGGAGTGGTCTCTCTTACCTTAACAGCTTTGATAAATACAAATGAAAGATCCGTAAAAACAAACTACAGAAAATTCCTTCAAATAAATAGAGTACTTTTTACAGTGAATTTGCAAACGTTTTTTACAGTACAGGCCTCTGGATGTCGAGTTGCCGTCATGGCTGACATGGCTCCTCCAGCCTATTATAATATTCTAAATATATTTAATCAATATATTATTATATAGGTTCATATAAAAACTGTGAAATCCTCTGGCCCCTCAGTCTGATGAATACAAATATTTCTGGCTCAAAACAATAGTTGACAAGGCAAGTTCTACAATAGTTTTCAAATTTTAACCATTTTCATTTAAAATTGCCATTACCTAGGTTTGAATAAATACATACCCCAGTCATCTAAATCTTAAAAACAAGACAAAAGCTGTATGTATTTATATTTGTTGTTTAAAAAACCTGTTATTTTCAGATAGTGTTTTATTACAAGGCTGCCAAGCGGCTCTCAGGATAAGTAAGGGCCTTAAATCGGGTCTGCATTTCGATCAGGCATTAATTCTCCTGTTTATATTTTAGTGAGCACATGTAAAATACATACATCAGCATGTTTATTGAAAGGAGGGGACCTGGTTGGGTAGTTTGCTGCTGTAGTCCATCTGCTTCAGAGTTTGCAGTATTCTGCCAACCTTAGTGTAACAATTGGTTATTTAAGCTACTATTTGCTTTTCATTTTCTCGATCCGCTTTGCCTTTCTCCTCTGACCTGTAACATCAACAAGGCACTTTCTTCTGCATGACTGCCACTGCCTGCATAGTTTTTCATTTTCAGTGTATACTCAGTAAGCAGGAGACCAGCTTGTGGATACAAATCCATGTGGATCAGCAGTTTTAGAAAAAGTCTGTTTGGCATCAACTACCATGGTAAAGTCACTTAAATCCTCTTTCATTCCCATTCTAAGGTTCAGTTTAAACTTCAGCAAATCATTTTCACCTTGTGTAGATGCCAAAATACATTGAGTTGCTGGGATGTGACTTGCTGGTCCATGATTCCGGCTGACAAGTTACTGCATCAGCAAACATAAAGAGGTTTAGCAGATATTTTTTTGAACTTATAAATCAACGTTTTACTCAGTCTGCAGTCTTCAAGTGTTAAATTCTAAATTTAAATACTGAACATTTACAACCTGGAAAAAAGATTCAGGCTACAGTTTAGTGTTTTTTTACATCATAGCGGCTTACCAGCTTTCTTTAGTCCCTCTAATGGGATGAAATACTGAAGAAGTGAGAAGGGATGGTCTTATTTTTCTTTGCTTTTGTCACATTTTTACAAGAGATAGTTCTTCTCAGATAATGAAGAGTGCACACACCCTGGGATCTTCCTTATACTCAGGCATAGAACCCTGCAAGAGTAAACAGGACTAACAGGAGGACCAAGGCCTTTATACAAAAAGCTGATCAGACAGGGGCCTCCCCTCTCGCTCATTCTAGTTTAGTGATGTGGCCCTTTTAATCTTCCAGTATCATTGTTCCCTCTGGAGACTTTCCTGGTCGAATTGGTGCAACTGTTATTAATCTTCAGTGTACAGGCAATTTCTCTAAAAGCGCCTATTTATTTTTTATGGCTCAATTGAGAGAGAGAAGGGTTCAGCAGTAAGAAAGCAGGACTGTAAACAAGGTATGCAGCAAAGACAAGTTATGTCCCCTTCTCCATTCACTCCTGTCTTCTTGCTCTAGCTCTCTTTTACTTCCTGCTTTCCTGTCATCAGACTGTTTGGTTTTTTGAAAGCAAACTGCAGCATCAGCATGAATCTGGCCAACAGACAGCTGATTGCTCAAATTGAGCTGCACTACCTCTTTTTAAGTATGTGGTGTTACGAGATGGGTGCAACAAAAAATAGGGAGGACACGGCAACCAGAGGCATTTATTTAAAAAACGATTTTCTAGGGGGAGCAATGGCGGCAGTCCCAGATATGATAAACCAACGTTCCATCAGCCTAGTCCATACCCAGTCATGGACCCAATCTCTACTCCCAACTCCCATCATGTGTCAAGCAATCTGCAGGTGCCGCTTCTGAGTTCGGATCTTGGCTGGGCCTGGTTCTTGAATTGGCCATGATCTCATGAGTGGAACTGCGCTCCTTATATACATTCCAGGTGGCCACATAATCAGAAGCGCCTACCACAATCAAAGACCTTAAACGAAAACAATTACCAGCCACATAGTACACACAGAGGACTGCATAGCAGGTGCCGTCACAGTGGTAATTGAAAAAAAAGCCATTAAAGGGGATGTTATATATGTGGCAAGGTGCATACTACAGAGGGCCCAGGCGGGGTTTGAACCCTAGACTCCTGGTTAAAAGTCAAGCGCACTGACGAGTCAGCCAAAGGGATATCCCATTGGCTGGCCAAGTAGCCAAGGTGCATGATCAGTTGGAGGCATAGTGACAGGGCCCCACACGGTCACATCTCTCCCTCTCTTTTCCAAAACACGTCCTCCACACAGGCTGCCACAATTAATTTATGAATCCATGGACCGTTTTAGCAGCATAGCACATGGATCCTGCCAACACCTCCAAATGTGGCGAGGTGCATACTACAGAGGGCCCAGGCAGGGTTTGATCCCCAGACTCCCGGGTGAAAGTCAAGCACGCTGACCAGTCAGCCAAAGGGATATTCCCTTGGCCAAGTAGCCAAGGCGCATGATCAGTTGGAGGCATAGTGACAGGACCCCACACTCTCACATACATACACGCCTCAGAGGCATGTGACTGAATCAGTTTAAACTGAAGAAGCCTCTTGGATGAGAGGTAAAATGTCTTCTAGGAAACTTCAAGTTCAGTTGCCTAAACTGTACTTTCCAAGCTTGATATGCGAGACGTTTCAGAGAAACTGAAAAGAATTTTCAACATATAGGTGAATTTCAACCCCAGTGACACACTCAGAGAAAACTGGTTCATCTTTAAGACAGAACACCAACACCTAAGCTCAAGGTCGTTGTTTATCCGACCCAGTGCAGCGAAGACTGTAAAGCCTCCTATATTACAAAAAGGAAACAACTACACAAACGTATAGCACAGGATAGGACAACAACCATTGTCAAGAATCTGCAGTACACTTACACCTCAAAAACAAAGGACACACCTTGAAGACCAAAATTATTTGATTTTGGAATGAGCGGACGGATAGTTTGAAAGAGGGGTGAAGAAAGCCATCTTTGTGAAAAGAGGAAAAAAACATCACTGGGCAGATAGTGGTTTCCTAGTATTTACAGTAAAGCCAAGTAACTCTTTCCAAAGAAATTCCATAAACACACTCATCCCTATTCAGAATTATCATATAGTCCAGGCACAATAAAAGACTCCAATATCCTGGAGAATGCTGACTATTTGATTTGCATTTGAGTTGGAAAGTGCTCAGGAGGATGGATCCCATGCTGCTCAAATGCATTAACGCTGCAACTGAGGTTTGACAAGGACTCCTGACAGAATTGACATGGAGTCCTGGATAGGTGTTGAATCCTCTTTAGAAACAACATAAGCAAAATTCTGGTTGCCTTCCGAAGCCTTTTTTGTGGATAAAAAGTACACAGTTGCATATCTTAAAAATCAATCAACTAATTGATTATGCTTGGGCTCTTTGCATCTTTCTTTGCTGTCTCAGACCTAAAACAAACTATATGACTCATATAAAAATCATACACAAACCAACACTAATGAAAAGCAGCACTTACAGACAGATGTTTCTAGGCATTTGCAAGGATCGTCCAGGACAGGTTAATACTGTAGAAACGCCCCTTAGAAATAAATCTTACCCTTCACAATCTTCTTTTTGAATCCTTGCAGGTTGTGCTGAACGTTCCACTTCTTAAGCTTCTGGGTCTGACTCGGGATTAAAAATGTACTATTGTACCATTGTAGATCTGTTTGCAGCCATTTTGGCATGTGAATGTAAGCACTGATTTGAAAGGTGTGGCCAGCCACAGATTTTCTTTTTTGAAAAGTGAAAGTTAGCGTGGTGGAGGGTTTTAGTACCCAGATGGTCCCAAAGGCTATACTGTTTTGGGCTTAAATGCCACTGTTGGGATCTCCTAAGGCAAACAGGATCTGGGTGATGGGACAGACAAAGAACTGTGAAAAAAGTCCTGATGATGACAAGAAAATCAGAGCACATGGTAAATAATGTAAGGTACTCCTTAGAGATATTTAATGTGTATTTAATTTAGAGACTCAGTTAATATTAGCTTGTCAGTCATTGCAATGAACATATAAAGAAAATTGAAAATATGTTGGCTAGGTGTAATAGTTGGTCTTAATGTAGCAATGTTTTAGGAAAATAGGCACATTTAAATATGTGAGAATCAAAAGTTACCATAGTATTTATGCTTTCGTGTATTTTTATCTGTTTTTATGTACATGTTCATCATTATTCTGTCCTAGCTCATTTGCACATCTACCTCTAGTGTTGGCAACCATTGTCCGTTGCATGGGAAAAACAGCAATTATGGAATCATTAAAGTAGACTCTGGGTCCCACAAAGCAAAGGACCCAAAGGGGTCGAAAGAATATGCAGAATCTCAGTAAGGGAGCTATACCATAGTCCCCTCTGCAGATTCAGTCATCTCCCAATTACCATGGAGGAAGACAAACAGCCATTAGAGTAAGCCATTAGGCAGCAGGGAGAGCGTTCATGGTGCTGTTGCGTTTAACAGTTCGTCAGGTTGTGAAAGTCACACAAAACTTAAAAGGCTTGTGACTATGATAAATGCTTCCACTGCAAAACTGAATAAGCACCGTTACATAAGGTGTTACCCTTTTATAATTTTTCATGATCGTTAAAAACAGACATTAAATTTGCAACTATAAATATCCTAATGTCCTGCAGCAGCCAAACACAAATACAAAGTATCATATAAAGGTTACTTCAAAGTCTTTCTAAGATACAAAGATTTTTCTTTTCATTTTACTCAAAAGCTGAGAGTTTTAGACACTATAGCATGGGCTACATTAATAACCCTTAACAATCAACTTTGTTTCTTTATTTATAAAACACTTTAAGGCAGAAGGAACTGACCAGATTGTTGAACAAAATGGATAAATAATTAAATTTATTAAAAATATCAACATTTATATTTCTGAAGATGATTACCACAATGGGATTCAATCTGTTTTTCCAAAATTGCTTAGATAATATGTTTCTTTGGAGATATATATTTTTTATTTAGTCTGGTCAATTACAAATTATTTATTTTTCTATAAAAACGAATCCACTAATTACGTATAGCAACAGTAATTTTAAAATATGAATCTTTTAAATAACATTTTCATTGTGGCTCCTGTTTAAAAGGCATCTCTTCAAACTTTTATCAGATAGAGCCATACAACTGTAAATATCACATAAACCCCAAACCCTTCTTGGTTATCTTTGCTTTTGTGCCACACAGTCATGGTTCTATTGTCCAGACTGTGTTCTGGCATCTCCAGAGCCCAGATAAATCCAAAAGCATGGATCTCTTCAAAGGTGAAACAGTTTGCAGGAATACTTGATATTGGCACAGTTACAAGGCCTCCCTCACTAAGCCACAAAGTATTGATCTTCATGCATTATTGAGGCAGCTTTGAGACCATTGTATTGGAAGGTAATGCTTGCAGCCCCTCACTTTTATCCCCTAACATGCGAGTCTGACTGTAGCAGCAATAAATAGAAAAAAAGGCCCAAATGATTAAAATATATATAATACATCTGTTTAATATGGCCAACCTTTGTCTGCTTATTATAGATATAATTATATTTGTAACACATAAATCAATCAAATGTTTTTTAGACATAGTTTATCTTTGAAGAAATTGTCTCCCTTTGAATCAAACTGTGCTGCCTGAAAGCTCAACGACACCACTGGTGCCTTCAGCAGTCCTGGTTGCAGCTAATCCTCCAGACACTGAAGCTTTACTGTCACCCACAGGTCAGTGCCATATGAACCTGAATGTGTGAACAGCGACACCAGTGATCCCAGTGGGTTACACCAAAGTTGCCCTTTATCGGAGCATCCCATCCTAAGACATGTTGCCAGCAGTAGGGAATGAGGGAGAAAAAGTGAGGAGACTAGCATTTCAAAATTTAAAGGATCACAAACACACACACGCATATATATA
>JAUZNJ010081501.1:0-23927 GCA_034780135.1 Jordanella pulchra | reverse complement strand
GCCCCCCCCCCCCCCCCCCCCCCACTACTTGGTGCTTTTAGCTTGAAATTAAACTCCTAAAATAACACCATTTTATTAGAAATGCCAGTAAATGCTGTGTCTGCTGTTCAGTAAATTCAAAAAGGTAAAGATAGATATTTATTTAGAGTAAAAAGAGAGAAGTGTCCAGTCAAAATGAAAGCCTTGTTGCCTCTTTCTTGTGGACTCAGTGCAGCTGAGTCAGAGGGTACGTAGGATGTGTCAAATACTACGCATTGCGAGCTGACTCATCCTCCAGCAATGCGGTAGATGAATCTCCTGTGCTTCAAGGGGAAATCTTCTGTGAAACCCCCTGATTTATCTCTATTAGATAACGTTGTTCCGAACGTAATGTCCCCTTTGTTCTGTTGAATCGCTGCTCGTTGGGAGTATGAAATAACACCACTCTGACCATCTGTAGGTCATGATCAGAAGATCAGAAGAATAGTTGGACGGTATGAGGATCCTTTCACTGCACATTGTATAAGATTCCCTTTTCTTTCCATGGATGTTGGATCTGCTCATTCATGATTCCACTGAAAGGGAAAAAAAAACCAGAGGAAACATTTTAGTCTCACAGAACATATCAATACTTGTAGAACCTCAGGCGCTATTCAATAATTTATTGGATCGCTCATGTTCTCAGTAATGTGGCTGAGGCGTGTCCCCGTTATACAATCTCCTGTTTCCTCATTATAACTCATCCTTTTTTACTATCCCTCTTTGTGTTTTTAATCCCATCAAGTAAAGCTAGTTCTTTAGTCCTACTTTTTTCTTTAAACAGCACAGTTGTAAAGGTGCCGTATCTAGAAAGTGACTTTATTTTGCTGCCTTAAACCTCCTCTAGTCAGCTGGATAATTTACTATAATGTGGAGCTAAAGGATGATTCAGATAAATACGGAACTTCTGCAAATTTAGCATAAAAATAATAAGAAAAACCTCACTGAAACTTTTCAAATGTACAGTTTGTTTACACTGTATGATATTTAACCTGCCATCTCTCACTTCCTGTCTACATCTTCTTGCTTTTATTATAGAACATGCTGTGTGATCCGGATCACCTTCAGTAAGTGTCCTCTATGTTTTTCTTTTTTCTCTCCCCTGATTTACTCTGTGAGAGAGGATGTATTGATCACATTAATACATAAATGAGTGTCCTCCAGTTTATAAAAAAGGGCGGGGTTTGTGGGCGGTATGGACCGTATTTATGTAACAAACTTGATCTAATCACTAATGCATTCACATGAAAGGATATGCAGAAAAAAAAACAACAGAGAATAACTTCTTTTTAACAAATCATGATTTTCTAACATTTCCAAGCCACCAACTAACTAAACTAATCTTTGCAGAACATTATTTAAAGATAATACAGACTCTTTAACCTCAGATGATGGGTATGGACCTTGATTTTAGCCTTACATTGTAAAAAAAAAAAAAAGCCTTAGCTGGTAATGTCTGTCTAGTTTCTATAATAAACCGTTTATTTGTGTTCTTTAACGGACAGACAAGGGGGTAGACATTAGGCAGGGAAATATAACATGAAGCAGTAACTTCATTATCAAATATGGCTGCTCAAAACATAAGACAAAAACAAAAAATAAAAGTACAAACTGTTAGCTCCTTTTACTGTTTTTGCCTCCCAGTAAACCAGTGGAATAAATTGCACTTTTAAATCTCATTATCATAAACATTTTCCTTTAATATTTGGGGCATAGAATGAATGCATGGAATCTATTTGCAGAACAGCAAGAACAAACTTTCTGACTTGAAACCATGCCACTGAGTAGACTTAGTTGTAAGTTTACGGCCTCATCATAGTCTGCATGAACAAAGGATTTTCCTCTTCTATTGTTTATTATGTTAATCACAGAAGGAAAGAAAACTGTAAAAACTCATCTAATTTGACCTTTTTTTGTTCTTGCAGCAGAGAATGGTTCTATTTATCTTTCAGTATATTTCTAGCCCTAAAAGTGGAAATTTAGACAGATTTCGGGTTGGCTTTGTACTTAGAAGGTACAAGCCAGAAAAAAACAGAGAAGCTCATCTTTTCTGAGGCATAATTTTCATGTTCCAGTTTGACTGACATTTTTATTATGCTTCTAACACAGAAAGTCAGGAATTTGTTCAACATCCAAAATGGCTGATCTGGTTCTAAAATGTAGAGAAAGTTGCAGGATCATTCTGTTCATTTGAACTTCTGATGGCCTGTATCTCACTTAAGCTGCTCTCTCTCTCTCTCCATTTGGGATCAGATTTTTCTGGAGCATGAAAACAGTAAGATGTTCAAACAACTCACAGCTTTTTGTCTAAAAAGGTTTACCAGGTACAACACTGATTTGACTTTTTACTCCAGTAAATCCCAGATCCAAAGACTGACTTCCAATCCCAATCAGAAAATATCATGATTTCCAGATTTCTTGCAGGTCTAATACAAACACAGGAGTAAATGGCATAAATGAAACAAAAGAATCCCTGATGGGTGATTCCCAACAAGGAAAGTCCCCAGAGTTAAATATCCAACATGGCTGCTGCATATATAAATAAAGCTTGGACCGTTTATGGCCCTGGAGGACCCGATTTCCTTCACTGATTAGACTGACTGAATTAAGCAGTTAACACTAAATCAGTAGCAAACACAATCAAAGTGATTATCCCACTTCCAAATATAACGTGCAGCTTGCCTATAGTCTCATTCTTAAATCCAGCCTCTCAAACACACTGAAAGCAGCACTAATTCCCTCACATGCATTAACATGTTGTGGCGATAGCTAAAGGATAATCTTGCAGGATGGCAGGTCGAGGATGTTAAGAGTTTTGCTTGTTTTCTGCAAAAAGTCCTGATTAATAATTAACCCCTCAGTTAAAATAATACCTCTAATGGTGCAACAGCAGGGGCTGATAATGAGTGGAAATAAAACCAAAACAAAACAGGACGTTCAACTATATCTGTGAGTTACTCAGACTTTCCTGATATCCTTTAGTGCTATTTTTTCCAGAACAAACCAGATATCACTAGTCCTCATTCATGGAGTGACTCTGTCCTCCCCTCCCCCATCTCTTTGCTCAGGGCGTTGCAGGAGGAGAATGCAGATCTCCACCAGAACCTTCTGCAGACAGTAGTTTGCATTGAGAGCCTGGAGGCAGAGCTACAGAGGACCAGAGACGAGCTCAGTCATGTTAAAGTGAAATACAAAAGGTGAATTGTGCATATAAAGAAAAATGACACTGAGAAAAAGCAGATCTTTAAATAAGCAAAGAATACAATTTATAAGATACTATTGGCGTCAGAAACAGTTTTATTGGCCCAGATTGTGTGCTTAAACAAGGAGCCTAAATTCAGTTTTACATGCTGTTACACAAAGACAATAAGTATATGTAATAAACTTTAAAAGAAATAAAGCTAAGGATAAAATAAGCAGCATGCACATTTACCGAAAGGATATTTATTTATAAAGAATGGAAAGGGTAGTTGTGCTAATATGCTTATTTTATTTCACAGCAGTTTTTAGCCACAGCATGTGCTACTAACTTCTCAGGCTGTAAGGTGATCCTTGTTTTAGTTTCTATAATGCATAGCTTTACATAAGAGTTTAATGCATTAACAGATCCATGCAGCATTTTGAATCAATGACATTAGCCATAGATTTTGGCAAATAAACAGAGAGCCTGACTTCCTGACTCGCTGGTCAGGCCTAACTCTGTAACCAAACAACTGCTGCTGCATACTAAGCACATACCAGCCATTCTTCAGTTTGCTGCAGCAACTGGGCTGAATGGTTGCCTCACACTGGACTCCAGTTGGGAGTCATTTGTTGCACATTCATTATCATTTTGAGTGTACCACTCTCATACAGCTGTTGTTAAATGTCTTAAAAGTCAGCTTAAATAATATTCAAACTATTTTATCTTTCTTTTGCTACAAAGCCTTCTGCAAACTCAAACTGGTGCAAAGCAGACGAATAACCAACTGGGAGAACACCTTCATAAAGCGGTGAGAGTTTGGATGCAATAATAAAGGGAATACATGTTGTTTTGCATTTGTTTGCTTCTTGTACCTACTGAATTGTTGAACTGGCTGCACTAACACCCCCCCTCCCCCACCCCCCACCCCATTTGTGTTTGCAGTCGGAGAGCCTGAGCAATGAGAGAAAATATCTGCAGAATCGTGTCTCCCAGCTCGGCTCGGAACTGAACGACGCCCACAGAACCATCGCTGCTCTGGAGAACATTAATGTGAGCATACTGCCATCTAGTGGATATATATGTACACTTCAACTCAAGGCAGGTGTGAAACAGAAGGTTGTCCAGGATAAAAGATCCAGAAATCGCTTAAACGTAGAAAAACTAGGGAGGAAATGTAAAATACTGCCACTATTTGATAAAAAACAAAGATTAATTACCAGTATGCTAGAAATGTGTAACTTTAAAGAAATCCCCATAACGTGAGAATACCTCCAGTTGACTCGACATTAAAATCTTTGCTCAATTTTTTTGTAACTCATTGATTCCTGGAATGTATCACTGATGGTAATATTCTTTTCTGTATTTGAAATTGTTAAGAGCACTAGTAAATCTTTGTGCTCCAAATGTTAAATATTAAAGACAATAAAAGCTGGACGTTGTACATTTATACAGTTATATTATTGAGAATATTAGAATTGATTTAAAAATCATAGATTTTCAGCTTGCAAATGTGCAAAATTAAGAAAGACTTGAAACATATTTGCATAATTTTATGTAAATATCTATCTAGCTACAAATCTATTTTGCAAACAGAGGTAGTTTAGTGGTTTTGTGAGTCTAAGATGCTTAAGGAATAGCAGAGACCCTTGGGTAACATGAAGGAAAACCATTTGTCAATTATAAACAGATTTGGCCTTTTTGGAAGAGTGGCAGGGAGAAAAGAGAGAGCTACAGTAGATGAAGAAAGCTAGCATTCGGACTAGGAGTTAGGACTCCTAGGGCCTGAATATGAATTAATGCCAGATATAAATGTACATTGTACTTACATTTTTTTAAATATGCTTCTGAGTTTGATAAGTTGAGTATCTTAAATACAGTTATTTAAATCACATGAGAGTTATTCCCGCTGCCGAGTCAGAATGGGTCTAATTCAAAATAGAACAAGGGGCAAAGCACCAAAGTCTTTAATAGGGAGGTAGTCCAGGCTATCACGTTTTGATTTTAAAGAGACTATTGGGTCTTTCTTCATTGGGAACGAAGAGAAAACATGCAAGTGCAGGACATTAGCCTCTAGAAAGCTCTATAAAACCTTGTTATGATAGATAAAAAGTGGCCCTAGAATGGAGCCTTGAGGCACCCCACATTTGAACTTTGTTTGCCATGATTTAAATTACAAAATAAAACAAATAATATAAAACTCTGTTAAAAAATAAAACACACACAAAAACAACGGACACAGTTTTGCGAGGTATCAGACAATCCCAAATACTTTTCCATGCCTTCAATAACGATCTTGTTGGTTGTTGAGATGGATTATTTATCAGTGCTGTTGTAAAGCTGTAATATGGTCAAAAAACACAAAAAGAGTAAAACAATAACTTCATTTTGTTGATAAACTCTCATTTCAATGATTTTGGCCAAAAGTATTGCATTAAATATGAGGATCTGATACTTATCATGGAAGAGACTGGATGTATCTCCATTAGGAGGTTCAATGAATTCGTTTCCATCTATATTTCTTCATGGTTTTTTTCACGTTAAAACTAGTTATCTAATGTCCCATGAATACTTTTTTAACACCAATCATTCTCCCGTGTTCCTTACTTGTTTGCCTTCCTTTTATCTAAACACTACTTTTTGTTAAAAGTCCAGTCTCTGTTATAAATATAGAGACTAGACAAGAAAAAAAAGTGAATGGCAACAAAATGAAAGAGAAACTTTGAAGTATTATAAGTCAGGTCATTTGAAGAATAGTATTTAAAATCAATGGTGGTTTTAAACCAGTAATTTATAATAAATGTTTTTTTTTTAAAATGCCCAAAACTGAAATTAGATATTGTGTAGTCCTTCCCCATACCCCACTGTGTGTTCGTACTCAGTGCTGTTCTGTGTTACACTTTAAAACACATTTTCATAATACATGTTTAACGGGTAGTTTAGTGCTCCTCAAACCAAAAAAAAAGAAGAAGAAAAAAAGAACAGCTGTTTCTCAATCTCTGATTTATGCATCAAAGCAACAGACGTGTCTTGAAGAGCCCCTGAAAATGGAGAGAGGAGAGAAAACAACCAATAGCATAGTGCAGGATCATGAGGTGCTGTGATGATAATACAAACACAGCATGTTAAAAATATCAGCATGCTTGTTAGTCCTATGTGGAGCCCAACTAGAGTCTAACCTGTAAACAAACATCCCATATAAGGTCCTTCTAAATGCTTTGTGCTTAAGTTTATCATGTAAATAAAAATAATAACTTAGATATTCAATGATTAATGTTTGGATAAACTTGATATTTGCGCCGGTACCTCTCATAAACATTTATAGCTCAGATGAACCCTCAAGGTGTGACATTTATTTATCTTCTATATAACAGATACAACAGATGTAGACTTCAACTATAAACAGACATTTAGTGTGTGTTCCTTACTTTTATTACAAGCTGATGCTTAAATTGCACAGTTGAATATGTTGATGCTTTATTCACAATAATATTAATAACCAGCTGCTCCTTTAGGGTTGGTTTAGAGAGAGTGCAGTTTGATTTGTGAGTCCTGTCTGCTGTACCCCTGCTGTCCTGAAGATGGCATTCTAATGTGGAGAAATTTCACCATCACATCCTCCCCCTTTGCTAATGCGAATAAAAACATCTACAGTGTTTTTTTTGAACAACTCTCTTATTTTCCCACAAAATTGAAAATGTGCCCATTCTTCTTTGCCAAAAAATGAATATCAATGTTTAAATATTGCCAAATATCCTCAGCTCTGAACTTTGTGCCATTTTCGAAGGGGTAATGGTTACTTTTGTAAAGCCCTGTGCCGTTTTACACTGTAATAACCTCTAACAGCATATTATAATGTTTTAACTCACATTTTAGTGGTTTCTAATCCACATTTGGATATAAAGGAATAGTATCACTTAACATATTATTCCTAAGAACAGCTTAGGGAGACAGACTGTCTTTGTTAAAGTCAAATGTCAGTTATCATTTGAAAAGCTTCACTAATCTGCCACATTTAATAGATTAGGGTTGACTTTTACTAAGTAGACACACAGGAAAAACCAAAAAGTGGTAAAGTTTTAAAGTAAATACAATTTAGAAGAGAAAATCTTTAACCTTGGAGTTAACGCATGTTTGGTTTCTGCCCTCAGGTACCACTGTTGGTAAAGGAACTCCTGGAGAAGTACTTTGGTTCTGCTGAAGCCATACAAAAGTTTCTCTCAACCTCTTTCCCAAGCAACCAATCCCAGCTGACAGCTGGCCAGTCCTGCAGTCCTAAAGCAGAGGGAGCAGCCCAGGGCTGGCTGAGTGAGTCAGAGGCAGGTCCGCAGAGGGTCACGGCCTTCATGCCCATTAAAGAAGGTTTTACACCTGCTAAAAACGAGGTCAATCTTTCAGGCCAGCATGAGTCCACTCACAGCCCATCGTTCTCTTTGGCCGACATTGGAGCTGCTTCTTATAAAACCACAACTCCTAGTTACCCTGCCAGACCGCAGCCTGTTTACCCACAAACCCAGCAGCAGTTGCTGCGGAGCGCAGCCCACACTGAGACCCCTCCAGACCCCCAACACACCTACCCAGCGGGTGACAGATGGGAAGGAAGAGGAGGGTTAAAGGTGCTGCTCTTTGAGCAGGATGCAGAGGATGTGAACTCCATGCTGGCTCAGCAGATCCTGGATGATTTCATGCATCATCTGCAGGCACACAAGGAGGCTGGGGGAGGGAGGGAGCCGCAAAGTGGGCAGGAGTGGATGACCGGAGTGGAACAGGCAGGGAAAGTGGCAGACTGAGAATCCCATCTGAGGACACCTGAATTTAACAATCTGTGTCCTGATTATCTGTCAGCAGTGAATATTGGTTAAGCTGCATTAGCAGTGCTGTAGATTTATTTCATTAATATGTGTGTAGAGTTTCCTAGAGATGAATAAAACTGTGTTACAACCTAAAAACTGCAGCTGTGAGCAGCTCAGAGAAAAGTCTAAAAGGAACAAGAGGATATTGATATGTCATTTTTAGATTCACACCATCGGTTATTTTTAACACACGGTGTTATAGCACTTAAGACTGTGCAGAATTTACTGTTATGTTTCTGTAACATAGATATTATCTTCACTGAGTCTGAAAAACTAGGATAATTCTTTAACAGCTTAGATTTTGTATAGCAGTCACCTGATTTTTAAATGGAAATGGTTTTTAAGATCTTCATTTAATGAGCAGCTACATTTAATCCTTAGTATCAATAAGTAAACCTGAAGCCAAAACGACTTAAAGTTAGAGTTATTCAGGACAGTAACAACACAAAAACAAAAACACCAAAAGTTTAACTGGAAAATTTTGGTTTCACTTTTTTTGTGCCACTTTTCTTTCAAACAGAAGCAGATAAAATCATTTGTGTTCAGGACATTTTCTAAGAGTCAGTGGTAAATTCAAACCAATATAAACTCATGTACATCAAACAAAGGTATTCAGCTACATCAAATGATGTTGTATTCAAATAGAAACCTCTTAATACTGAGTGGATCCATCTTCAAGATTTCTGTTTGTATTTCTGTGAGGATTATGGAAAATGTTTATTAGGCGATATACTGATCCAGGACAAAAACATCATACATCGTCCCAAATCTGCTCGATAGGATTAAAGTCAGCATTGTGTGCAGACAGGTCTGCTTCTGTCACACAGGAGTCAAAGATGTCTTTACAGTCCTTTATGCACTACAAGAGGCTGATGTCAGCATAAAACTATATTGTTTTTAAGATGTTTTAATGTAAACTGTCTTAAACTGTCTTAAATGTCTCAGCATGCAGAAAGCTCCCCAATATTGGACATAAGGCCCTAAAACCAAAACATCCCTCAGGCTTTATAAATGGCAGAGTATCCTCAGGTGTGCAATGCTCCACTGGTTCCACAGATCTGTGCCTATTGCAGCACAGTTTAGCAATAATTTACCTTTACCACATATTCCAATGGTAACCATGCAATCAGGCCATTTTATCTGCTTGGTTCCTTTGCTCCAGCTGATCCTGCTCTCTGTTTGTATTTGGCCTTTCATCCTGTAGCTATCTTGCTGTATTCAGAAATACTTCATTCTTAATTTGACTATTTGACGGGACATTTACCTTTTCCAACACAGTCTATACAGTCAGATGTAGTTCTTTTAAAGCATTTCCCTCTGTCATGAGTTAACTGTGTGGACAAATACTTAGATGAATATTGCACTTGTGTATATAGAGCGCAGGGTGTGTCATGCACACTGTAGTCTATCCCTGTGGATTTAACTTAATGTCTGGGGTAGAGGCTCTTTGCTGATTCAGTAACCATTATGTACTGTAAAATATGAGTGTCAGTAATATGAATGGATTTCCGTGCTATAGATTAAATAAATAACACAAATAAAGTTATCTTAGTCTTTATAGTGTCCAAGTTTCACCAAAGTGAACAGTGCTTCTGTATTTACTGCTACCAATAAAGATGTTCCTGTAGAACGGTTCAATGGTTCAACATGTAGTCTTTTGATTTATTTATTTGTGTATTATTTAATTGTGTATTAATACTGTGGTGTATTTCTTTCACATTTTCATGAAAACTTAATAAGTAGAGGAAGGATCGATCACACAACCACATGTGTAGGATCTGGAGGATGAGCTCCTCACCAGGGTGGGTCCTCCGATGCTGGTGGACGTGGGCTACACTGGTTTCCTGCTCCCTTGGGTGGCACTCAGTCCCAGACCCTTCTTCTATAGAGCTTAAACTGCCTGGCGCCTTCCAACACTGGTGGGGGTGGGGATCTCCTCCTGGGTCTGGGGATCTGTTCCCCTATAGGGGGATGGACCCTACACCTGGGAGGATAGTGCAGGTATGAGGAGTGTAAGAATATGTTCAGGGTCTGCTCTTGTGTGTCTCTTGAGTGTTTGCATTTATCATGCTTGTATGAATGTGACTGGATGAATGTGAATATGTCTTTGTTTACTTGTCTGTTTGAGTGTTTGCCTCCCCCCCACCGTAGGTTTTGTTTTCTACACGGATATATGGAGTAGTATACCTAACAGATATCTGTTGGGTACCGAGCTATTTTGATGTTTACATTGGTTGTCTTTTGTTTTCTTTTTGCTGTTGTTTTGTTTTGTTTTCTTTCCCTCTTGTCTCAACCAGGTGTGGAACTTCTAGTAACCACTGTACCTCTTAAGTTTTTTTTTGTTGTTTTATATTTTTGTTTTCTCTCTTTTCTATTCCCTCCTCCTGTTTTTTTTTTGTCTCTATCACTTTAGCTCTCCCTTTATTTCTTATCTCCTCTCATTTTCTAACCTTCCTTTCCATCTGTTTTAGATACGATTTTATTCCCTAAATCATTTTCAGTAAAGTTTCATATATAGGCACCAAACATAACCTTATGGCAATGACCATAATGATCTGCTTGGAAAAGCAAACATGTTGGATTATTATCTAGCTCTGGAATAGCGATTCCCTGAGCTGTATTGGCAAAACGGACACAAAACAAAACAAAAATAAATTAATGAGTGTAACAGAAACTTGATACATTGAGTAATTAGTGTTGTAGTCAAGAACCACACCAACCAAGACCAAGGAGTATTAAGACCAAGACAAGGCATAGACCTGCTTAGGTCTTGTCTCTGAACTCCTTGGTTGGTGTGGTCTTGACTACAACACTAAGAGGAAGGATGTGAATATAATCTAACAGCTCAAAGTGAAATTCAGTGCAACCAGCTGCCTACAGAAATTACCTGATTAGGGAGCAGAGTCTTATCCAACCTCAGTATAGATCCGGCTGTTCTGTGAAGGACTCAAAGAACTTAGAGAACTTTAGGGTTCACACTCCTTTTGACTCCTGCAAAAGTCATTTGAATTAGCAGGTGTGGTGGAGGAACACATCTGAAACGTAGACTTTACCACACTTTAATTAATAGGCCACCCAGGAGCATTAATTAGACATGCATTAAGCCATGGAGATGGTAACTATGGAGGAGAAGTAGAGATCCACTGCCCGGGTTGGAGATAGGATAGCTGTTGATCAACTGCAGCGTAAATTTGGCCTTTATGGAAGAGTGTAAATATGAAAGAAGAGGCAACAATAAGTCCTATTTGCACTCTACCATGTAGGGAAAATTGCAGAGAGTAGAAAAGGGTTTTCAGGTCGAATGAGACCAAAACTGGACTTTTTAGCCAACATACAAAATACTCTGTGTGGCAGAAAGCTACATAAGTTTGTAAATCATGGTAAACACAGCTTCCTCATGGTTTAGTTTGGAGCCAGCATCAGTTGTGCACTTGGGCTGTTTTTTAGCAGGGACGGGGAAGCTTGTCAGACTTAATGGGATGATGGATGGAACTTAATACAGGGCAGTCATGGAGGAAAAGCTATTAAACCCAAACCAGGTTGTTACCTGCAAATGACTGCAGAGGTATGAGAGTTAGCTGAGCTTAACAGAAGTGCAGGCCCCACTTCTTTTCTGGATTTCAGTTGCAAATTATATTTCTACAAATAAAGATTTTGTTTTTTTTTTCTTTGCCTGGAATCCCTGAAAACACATGTGAGTGGGATTGAATGACATGAAAACTCTCAGGGGATGGGGATACTTCAGTAAGTCACTGTAGGAGTTCATTATGTGAAACACACCTCAACCTAAATGGAGCTCTGATACAAGCTGTCATAAATACTTAAAATGACAGTTTAAGCCAATTGATCCAACCCCACCAACCTCCCTACATAATCCTCTGCAGGGATAACGCCTCTCATACTTTCTCCTCATCTTCAATGCACTCCAAGAGATCATATTGGGAGCAACACTCCCTTAATGTCAATCATAAAAAAATATTCCATGTTAACAGATGTAGAACTAGGAATCAAGAGTCAGTATGTTGAAAAATTGGGAAATATTAAACCCATATAAACTTCTTATAGAGCAATCAGATTGATTTGATTTGATATCAAATAAAAACAATACTTAGGAATGGGTAATAATTTACTCAGGCTGTTGATGTTAACTGCATAAAAACACACAGTGAACATATATTAGCTTTTGTTCATGAAAAAGGTACAATTGAAACCTTGACTTGATAATTCTCCAAACACTATCAAAGTATTTCCTGTTTCTTTGGCCTCTGTATTGATGAACCTCTCCTGATAGGTTTCACGTAAGACCAATTATCAATATACACCAACAGACCCGCCCATCTTCATGTGTCCATCAGAACAAGTTTGCTGATCAAACACTGGCCTGCTTTCCAATTGGCCCCTGGGTGATAATAGGATCCCGGGGACTCTGTTGGGGGATTACGGCTCCAAACTCACCACTTTGCCCAGTCTCTTTCTCCTCCAACCATGGCTGCAGCGGTTTAGGGGGGCGCCGCACCTGTACAGACCCAGAGGGGCGCCATCAAAAGACAACATCACTTCACAAGGAAGAAATAGGTGGTTTCAGCTAGAAGGAAGGGACGAAGACGACCTTGTGGAAAATATTTAGAAAAATAACAGTAAACTCTGGGAACAGATTATCTCTTTCATTTATAATCCATTTCCAACCTTTTTTTCTCCTAAATTTCCTGTTGTGGCCTCTGCGCCAATTTGGATTACAAGGAAGTTTTTTCGGCACGATTTCTCCAACCAAGTGAAAGAATTTGGATTATCCTCTGAGGTCAACCGCGTCCTTCACCATCTAAAGGATCTACCTGCTTATCCTCTCCACCTGGAACAACTTAGAAGAGCTCAACCTGCTTATAACTCACCAAACAACAAGGCCTACAGCAACAACTGAATATTCCAGCTGCAGTTTGTTAACTCTCTCTCTCTAGTAAACTCAGCTTTTCATCACATCTCGATACAGTCCTTGTCTCACCGTGTTCTCTTTCATTGCACTGATCGTTGCATGGTAGTGAGCCATGGCACTGCTGAAGATGAAGTTCAGTCAGCAGAGGCGGGTGCGTCTGGCCCAGGGACTCTGGCTGCTCTCCTGGCTAGCAGTGACGTGTGGGGCCTTCATCTTTTCTCTGGGGGTTTATATCAAGATAGAGCTGCTTCGTAGAGATGAGGTAGAGTGACTTAGACACCTAAATTATCCCAAATCTGTCAATTCAAAGTCAGAGATATATGAGACTGTATGCTCAGACGAATGCCTTGGAGCATTGCCGTTTACCCAGCCAGTTATGTCGCCGCTTATCTATCTTTTAAATGTAAACTTTGCTTAATCCTTCGACAACAAAGCAGACAAAATACAAGTGTCAACACGCGCAGTCATGCATATAATGTTATACTGTTCGTGGCATTCTGAGCAGCTTCTTTTAAACCTCAGCGTTTCTCTTCCAGAATCGTTACCTTACAGTGTGTATTGACTGGCGATGTGGCCTGCAGGTGGAGGTTGCAGCCTCTGGCAGGGTTGTGTATTTGTTCAGAACAGCCAGTCACTGCATGTAATTGACCATTATTGGATTTTTGGAAAAGATGGAATCATTAAGATCCAGACCACTGCACAGAAAAGCTAAACGCATGAGCCCAGGATATTGATTGATTTCCACAGGAATAATTGAATTATTTAAACCTCAATGTGACCGAGGGGATGAAAAATTTGAAGTAGAGTGTCAGAAAAACTGAAAGATTTATAAAATTTATTCTCTTTAATTGCAGAAAAATGTCTATGGATTTATTTTTTGTTTTTCTCTGCACTTAAATTTTGATTGAATTAATGATTACTGTGGTAATTTATACAATCAATATCATCAGACATTATACCTGGTAGGATAAATGTTGAGTGATGCTGTCAAAAGGTAGCAATCTTGACTTTTATAGAATAAATGTAAATGTAGCTCAAAACAATTCTGTTTTAAGACAAGCATGGTTTTATAATGGGGATGGATAAATACCAGCCACTAACTAAAACCATTTAAATTGTATTTACTCATATTAGTTTGTAAAAAGTCCTGTTTAACAAATCCTAGCCAAACACCTGAAATTGAACTTTAGCCTTTGGTTTGGGCAGCTAATGTTTTCACTTTGTGTGTACCTAGCAAGCAAGCAGTAATGCTGATATGTTTGTATTATTTTTGCTATGAATCAGTATATAAAATTAGTAAAAATGAACAAAGGTTAAGATTTATGGTTGAGAGTTATATTAGCAACAAGGCTAAGGCTGAAGTTAGCTGGCAAGATTGGCCTTCAGACTGATCCTCAAGTAAAGTTGACATATTACCTTAAATTATGTTTACTACTAGTACAATTATGACTTTTTTTTAAAGTTTAACAACACACCCACTCCCATATCATATTAATACTGTAAATTAAATACATATTAATACTGTAAAGCTTGAAATAATCAAGTTAAAGGAATATTTTAAAATATTTTTAAAACCAGTTGGAATATAACACTTTTCATCAGACCCTTTTATCCTTTAGCTATGGATAAATCTAGCTAAAAATGAGTCTATATGATCGACACATGTTGAAAAGTTTGGAAAGTGTCCAGTCCTGCACCTCCTGCATGTTTAAGATGTAACTATGCTAAAACACGGAGGAATTAAATGGCTAATTCAGCTTCTCAGCATTTTTCCTAGGTCAGCAGAGGTCTGCTAATTAGGCATTTATTTAATTCAGGTATACTTAATCAATAATAATTAAGCATTATCTGAAACATGCAGGATGCCAGCCCTTGAAGACTGACTTTTATCACCACTGGGTTAAGTGATTGAGTTATAACAGTTTGTTTTACTTGTGCTGTATTTATTTTAAACTAATTCAAAGAACATTTATATCTAGAACTAATTAAACAGCTCAATGACTCAATAACTGATGTTTTTAGAAGTGAGAGGGAACAAATGTGTTATCACTGATGTGACATTAATTGTGATGCAGCTGTGTTAAGAAATATGAAGTAACTTGTATATATAAAAAAATCCAAGATCACAATAAAAAAAAATGAAAAAGAAAAATTAAGCTTGGATCTAAATGTATTTTTCAAACAACTTAAAGGTTTGTTATTAGAGGAACAAAACATCATCTAAAAACGTCATAAACTTTAATACCGTAATTAGTTTTAAATGTTTATATAAGTCAAATCAGATCAGTTTCATCTTACAATAGAAACAGAGACATGGAAAAGAAGCATTACCTTTCTCAGTTAGCTAAACACAACCTTTTATTATTCAGCTCAGAATAGCTGACATATGGTAATAGCAGTATGATACATTCATTATTTTAAGACTGCTTAAAGTTGAGCTAAAAGTTAATTAAATGTACAGATACAACGACCTTTGAATAAGTAATAAAGCACATCTATCAAACTTCCTCACAACCATTAAATAGGACTAATTAGATGATCTACTAAAATTAAAAAAGGAAGGAAATCACAAAGTGATATAAATAACTGACTTTTCTCCCCTCTTTTTTGAGGTGATGGAGAACAAAGAGATCCATGTAGTACCTAACCTCCTAATGATGGTCGGTCTGGCCTCCATCGGCGCCAACTGGGTTGCCAGTCGAGTGTGTCAGGACTCCCTGGATGCTAGCCGCTTCCCGCGCTGGAAGATCCTCCTGCTGGTCTGGTTTGCTGTGGCTGCACTCCTGTGCTGTCTGCTTCTTGCTGTGGTGATCCTCAGTTATGCCCTACAGGGGCGGCTGGAAGAGTCGCTGAAGGTAAGGAGAAAGTCAGGGAAATTGGGTATTGATCCCAGTAGGTCAAGGGTAAAATATCTAACAATGTGGCTTTAATAGATCAAACGGATTAGCTGGTCTGAATACAAGATGAAGATGGTAGAGTTCAGTTGTACTTGGACAAAGGTGATAAAACAGGCAGGAAAATTCCTTTCTTCAGATATTTCTGGATAAAAGAAACTAATAGGAAGGAAAAGATTGAAGAAGCTTAAAGTCACCTCTAACTCGATGCAAAGGAAAGATATCAACATTTCTAAAGCCTTTCATTCTGTTAGTTGAAGGCAAGGAAACAAAAGTAAGATTTTTATTTATTGCAGACTATATTATTATCTGTCAAATCTAGTCCTTGAGGACCACTGTCCGTCATGTTTTAGATGTATTTCTGCTTCAGCACATCTCATTCAAATGTTTGTATTCCCTCCTCTACAGGAAGACATCAAGTGCTGCAGAGGCTTGTTACTAACCTGTTCATTTTATCCAGATGTGTGGACGCAGGGGCTAAAACTGTTTTGACAGACTGTATTATATAACTCTAAAAAACATTTTGCAAACCACATATTTTGCTCTCAGGTTGGGCTGAGGAATGGCATCCGCTTCTACAAGGACACAGACGTCCCTGGCCGCTGCTTTCAAAAGGAGACCATTGATCGTCTCCAGATGGAGTTTCGCTGCTGCGGAAACAACAACTTCAAGGACTGGTTCGAGGTTCAGTGGGTCAGCAACCGATACCTGGATTTCACTTCCCAGGAAGTCAAGGAGTGAGTAAACAACAGCAGAAACCTTGATATGGGATGAAATGGACTTAGATCAAGGGCAGATAAACTAAAACGATGTTGGGCATATGAGAGAGAAGACGGCTGTGTTAGTGACAGATGAAAAGACTTCATACGCCTAAGAGGTCAAACTATATCTTACAGAGGGTGGGGGGTTGATGTTTAGGGAAGATGAAGAGGTGATTTAAAAATAGATCTGGCCTTTAGTTTTGAAAAGGGAGACAGAGGTTGAAGCATGAGAGGACGGATTGGTTAAAGATTAAATAAGCAAAAAGGAATAAGTAAACAGAGAGGTTACAACTCTATGACACTTTTATTGATGTGCTCTTCACTTCTCACTGAGCAGAATCTCAGGTTTTTAGCTGTCCTTAGCATTTTGTTCGGCTAATCTTCACTCTTATTTCCTCTTACATTTAACCCTTCTGTGCTTCTTCCCCATTTCTGTCCATTGCATACAGTCGTATCCGGAGTAATGTGGACGGTCGTTATCTGTTGGATGGTGTTCCCTTTAGCTGCTGCAACCCAGCCTCCCCCCGTCCTTGCCTGCAGTACCACCTGACAGATAGCAGGGCCCACTACAACTATGAATACCAATCGGAGGAGCTCAATCTGTACAGCCGCGGCTGCAGACAGGCTTTGACTGACTACTACATGGGTTTGATGAACTCAACTGGTCCTGGCGTGCTGTCAGTCATCCTAATCCAGGTGGGGAAAGGCTGAACAGTGTAATAGACCAGCAAAGCTTTCTGGAAAGTAAATAAGTAGACTACGCCAAGCACATTAATGGTGTACGCATTTATTTTTATCATATGACAATTCAAGAAAAATGAGTTCCACAGTAAGAGAACCCAAGAGAAATGATCATAGAGTTGTAGATACAGACGAAATCTGTCACAGTCCAACTACCTGTTCAATAACAGTCGTGTTAGAGAAGGTACAGAGTTACATCGGCTACAACTGTATTTGTTAAATTAATAAATTCATTTTTAACACTGACACAGTCCAAGGATAGAAGCTGGATTATTTTACTGTCTATGGTTACTTGCATGGGGATATAGATAAGTGTAGGTTTAGATCTGTCAGTCTTAGGCAACCTTATGACCACAATGACCAATGTCAACTGATCCATGTCAGTGTCAGGTGGCCTGTGACCAATGTCAGGGCAACAGTAACCAATGTCAGAGGGGAAACAGCCAGTGTCAGGTGGACAATGACAAATGTCAGCTGGACACTAACCCATATCAGGGGGGAAATAACCAAAGTCAGGTGGACCTTAACTCATGTCAAGGGGAATGTAAGCATGTATCAGGTGACCAGTTTCAGGTGATAAGGATCCCTATGAGGTGGCTAAGCTTGGTCAAACCCTCCTAGAGCTTCCAAATAATGAACAGTTAAAAACAACCGCACAGTCCTTAGTGACAAAAACATGAAAACAAAACAGGATTTCTTTTGCTTCCTCTGACGCAATACTTGCCATGACAACTGAAACAAAGAAAAAAACCATCACAGACAAACCAACTCCTCTTGTTCTATGAAATACACATCGTTTTCTGTAGATAAAGTCCCGGTGTTGATGTCACATCCTATTTTTAAACTCTATGCGCTCAAACAGAAAGCAGATGCACAGCCGCACACTGCCCACAGCTGATCACACAGTCCATTCCTATAAATGTGGAGGCTAAGTGTGGATGTTTTTTCTTCTTCATATTGACAGATGGCTGTCATGTTATAGAGGCATCCACTTTGTTTCTTGCCTTGCTTCATATAACCGACAGCTGGTTGAAAAAGAGGAAAAGGAAGCATGATATAAAATGTGATGAGTTATATTTTTGTTTGAGGGCCGCTGCTTTATCATAACTGGAGCCATAAGAAACGTATAGAAAATGTTAGAATTCACTTCAACATTACTGCATTTTTTTTTAGCCACAACAAAGTCTGTTGTATGTTATTGGTTGTTATGTGATTGTATGGAAAATCATATGCTTTTAAAAAATTTCTAAAAAACGAAGATATGAAATGTGGATTTTAGGATGTTAAAGATGTGTATGATACCTTTTATGACACCCATACATCAGCACAAAAGTTACATATTGAGTAGATAGACCTGTGTGGGATTTAATCTCACTATAAATACTATAAGAAACAGCTTTATTAGGACATTGAAGACATAAGAGAACTGGAGGATACTATTTAAACTCAGATTAGTCAAGACTCCCCTGCTATTTATAGAGGTACTGCAGAGATCTGAAGCTCAGATGAAAGACTCTGTCAGTAGGAGAATTATTAATTGTCCACTTCACACTACCTGTGTTTACAAGAGGTATTAGAAGAAAGCCATTTCTGAAAGCATTTACCCCTGAATACGCAATTCCCATTGTGAAAACATGGTGGTGTTATAATCATGATAAGGTAATGCTATTCCTGAGCAGGGGTGGGGAACCTGGTTGGAGCTGATAAGAAGATTTGTAACGTTGGAAGAAAGGCTGCAAAAGACCTAAGCCTGTGTAGGAGGTTCGCCTTTCAATAATATAGTGACACACAGACACAAACTAGACAACAATTAACTGGCTTTCCTTTTCCTTTAGTTGAAAGCAGCTAATGCCTAAATTCAACAACAATCAAAGTTGTAGAAATTTCCATTTATCTCTCTCCTTCAATTTGAACTATTATTTGAGAATAATTTTATATTTTGAGAAGTATTTGTAGAAATGTTAAACTTTTGAAGTCTTGATTTTTAAACAGGTAGAGGTATATTCTACAATACTTACATCTGTAATTAACAACAGATGGTGGCTCTAAACTACAATGAATACATGAAAACAAATGTACAACACTTCTTTGCACTTCTTTGTGATGGTCCACCACACAAAATACTTTTCAGTTGCATTTCGGTGTATAAGGGTACTATGATGATGCAAAAGGGTTTAAGTGTTATAAATAATTCTCTATGGGTAATATAAGGCCATCTGACTATTTTATTGTCCTCTTCAGATCTCTGTACTCCTGAGCATGCGCTACCTGCAGACAGCAGTGGAAGGGGCCATGGCTCTGGAGTCGCCAGAGGATGAAAGTGAGGGCTACATCCTGGAGAAAGGAGTGAAGGAAACCTACGCTGACATTAAAGCAAAGGCTCTCGATCTCCTAAAGTTTGCGCAAGTGGATCCAGCTTCAGATGCTGAAGGGGGTACGGAGGGGGAGAAAGCAGCTGAAGCTACGGAAAAGGCTGCCACTCCACCTCCAGCCAGCTAGAATAGGCGGAAAAAAAGATGTTAAAGTAAGATGAGGAGGAAGCAAGACAGGGTTCGTGTCTATATTTTATTTATTTATTTATTTATTTTCATTTTTGGTTGTGTGACTTGGGTGGAAGCAGGAATGACACCTGTTGGGTTTTGAAACCAGTAGGCTGGATTTGTGATCCATCTTTAAAGCAGCTGCAGCTCCCATGAACATGACCAGAACACATAGGCACAAAGGAAAAAATAAAACAAATCTCTGTGCAGGACTCCGTGAAGCATCCGAGAATCCATGCAGGAAGTTGTGTAGTACTTTTTGTTTCTTTTTCTTTAGAAGAGATTCAAAATTTATTCAGGTGTAGCGTAAGCACAGAAAACACATATCTGACATGTTTTGAGGAAAATTTGGGAAAGTTACTCTCTTAAAACTCTGGTGTATCCCATGTGCATTGTATTATTCATCTCTCTGCTGTAGAGTTTGTACTGCACTGCAATGAAATGCTTAGGAACATGTTAAACTGGCACAAGAATATTAAATTAAAGGTAGAAGTTTTTAACTGCTTTGTAGTGTCTGCTTCCTTTTGTGCATGTAGAACAACTGAGGTGTTATGGGTTATCTCAGTTCAGCAGCAAGAGGTGGATTAAGTGTGAGTGTGTGTTTGTGTGATTATATTGTATGTGTAAGTGTGATGGCCTATATGAAGCTGTTATCGCATCTATTCTGGCTGCCCTGAAACAATCTGATAATCCCAGCATTGTTAATCCCAGAAGTGCTGCACAAGCAGTAACCAACAACCCCCCTGGCAGCACGCAGGAACGCACACCTTCACACAGAGGCAGCTGGAACACACTAATGAAATGTGTTGGGATGTTATTTCAGAAATAAGATATGGGCTTTTAAAAGGCTTTTCCATCTGAATATATCGCAGTGGTTTGTCCTATAGCTACAGGTTTACCCTTTGTGTGCACAATCTTCTGAAATAAAATTTCTATCACAGAATTAATGTCTTATTTTGATTCCCTTCAAATGGATGAATAGAACTGCTAGCAGTTATATGCATTATATATCAGCTATAATATGTAAAATCAAATATATTATATGCATTCAAATGGACTTTGGAACGCCTCAGAAAGTTATCCTGGAGTGTCTTATAAGGTTGTACAACTATTGTTATTTGGTTAATAATATCATTAATGATTATGATTGAAAATTGTAATTAATTTATCACTGCAATTAAAATTCATCCAAAAATGAAAATATACTTTACATAATTCTGTTTAACGGTTACCAGCCTTTATGGATTAAATTTAACAACATAGATTATTAATTAGAAATTATGAACTAAGTTATTAGTAAATGTGGAAATTTAAACCAGTTATTCACCTGAATTTGAATCTGTCATTAAAACATGTAAAAAAAAATTATATTTATAAAGGCTAACAAAGCTAATGGGCAGCTAGCTGTGATCAGTCAACACACAGGTCCAAACCAAAAATGAGGGAAAAACAAAGGAAATCGTCCTGATTCAACAGACTGAAGACACAGTTGTAGTTCATACATTGAATGCAAAGAATTCAACAAGAAGAGTTTGATTAGTGATTCCATTCAGGGAACACAACCAAACATCCAACAAAGGTCAAGCAAAGTCCTTCTGGAGCAAATATCAGCACTAAAACCAATTTCTATAGGTCTGCCCAGGCATGGTTAAAAGCAGCAAAGAAAAGAAAAGGAAAGGTTTTACTTGTTGTCACTCTTTTCAAACGCAAGTGTGCAGCACTGGAACACGATTTTTGGAGTAGCTGCAGACTTGGTTCAAAGTAAAGGCACAAGGCAGGTAGCATGCTTCTGTGGTTTGGTTCTTGATCTCAGCTTGGGTTGTTTGCAGCACAAAGAAGGTTAGGCCAGCTGCAATCGTAGCTTACTAAATCTGTAGCAGGAGGAAGCAAGCAGGTGGTTATCATTCAGTTTTCGGCCCAACAACAAAGTACTCCGGAGTTCAGTCAACTTTTAAAGGAAGAAAGAATTGTTGTCTCCATATATCCCGGGTCTTCCCTGTTTGGTCAAAACCGAGGCAGCGGTGTCTCGGAATAGCTTTGTCTGCAGATTCTCTGTCCGTGCAAACTCAAAGCTTAAACAAGCTTCTTCAAAAGAATAATAAAGAAGTGATAGACAATCAGCTTCAACCAACAAACGTGCAGCACCTCAAAGTTTACAGTGTTTTCAAACACAGTTTAGAGTTATCTACATTCTCACAGCAGCAGCTCTTGAAAGAGGCTCCTTATGAATACCTAAATGATAGCTCCTACCTCCTGTCTATATAGATCCTATCCCTTCACCTTTTGTGTGGTCAACACTAAGAACGCTATCCTGAGTAGCAAAGAAACTCCAGACTGCTGTGCTGAATATGAACAGCATTTTGCTGTGCATTACTTGATGGAAACACATGAATGACACTTGTCTAATGGGGATAACAGGCTTCTGGGAAAAAAAAACACGAAAAGAAAGTTACACAAATATTGTGAACAGCTAAAGTGTCCCTTATAAAACTCAAAACCTATGAAGCTGTGTATGTTGGCATATGTCTTAAAGACCCCTTCCAAAGGAGAAATGATATATTTTTGTAAAATTTTGTGTCTAAAGTTCTATGACGCAAAGTATTGTGGGCAATTATATAGCTGCTAGGAATGGCTTGAAATGTCAGGAGGTCCCTTTGTTAAATGAATTGGCAAAGCATATTGCTTCCTTCTACTAGCTCCCTTCTTCTTGCCAGTAATATTTGAATAGCTGACACCTTCCACGGTTGCTTATATGTTTTTACCTATTTGAAGTATTCCGATCGAGCCACAGACTGAATGGCAGGCTTTTATCACCTATGATGTGATGTTGAAGCTGTGTAGCATGATGGGATCTGTTGTTGCAGTTTTTTATGTGGAGTAACGGCCTAACAGTACAGAAAAGGAAACCTGAGTACACCTGGGTAAAATGGAGGAATAGCTCTGTTAGTAGCCTTTTCTACAAGAGAAACAATCAAAAAGAGAATTGTGTAGCTAATATTACTACATTGCCTAACAAACTGTCTCGAAAGGCAGGTTAGTCCATCAGGATGAGATTATTTAAAAGTTGTCAGACAAGATAAGATTTGACAATACTTTATTATGTAAGCACAAGATCATGAATATGAAGACAGGAGTTGGTAGGACTGTAATACCTAAAGTATACTGGTTTGGAGAAAAATACAAAAAAAATGAAAGCAACAAGTGTTTCTAAGATAACATAAAATGTAACATTTTGTCTATCACCTTCAGTCCCTCAATGAGTGGTAAAATACCAGAATATGTAGTATTGTGTAGCAATAGATAAGAAAACTCATATGTTAAGTAAGAGATGTGTGCTAAGATATTCATGAGAAACAGTTTAAAGTTTAAAGCAACCAAAGCTGGTCCCAGACCCTCTTTTTTTGCCTGCCTCCTTAAGGCATTGGAGGGGTCTGGGGATCTCCTTCTAGTTCTGTTGGCCTGCTCCCTATGGGGGGATTGGTCCCTAGGGGGATAGTGTGTGAATGAGGTGGGATTTTGTGAATGTGTCTGGATGGATGTGAGGTTGTCCTTGTCTGCTAATCAAGTTGGGTGGCCCCTCGGCTTCAATATCCGCTCGTGAGTTTAAAGAAAAGAAGTATCTGCAAATCCTAAATATTAAACAATTTATGGTATCACTTGCACATTAAACTACTGCTCTTAAAAATACTTGCCAAAAATATTTACAGCTGAAGTCAGATATTAATATATATCTGAAACAAAACAGATGTATATATATATATATATATAATAAAAAGTATTACAACATTTTCTCACAAAACTAAACATGTCATGCTTGTGATCTTAGGGTTAAAAGAAGCTTTAGGATTCACATTAGGTTTGCACATATTTCATCAGTACTTGACAGAATTGCATCTTAACTTGCCTAATTTGGGTGATATCACTTCAACTTTTCACATCTATCTATCTATCTATCTATCTATCTATCTATCTATCTATCTATCTATCTATCTATCTATCTATCTATCTA
>JAUZNJ010081489.1:16608-50900 GCA_034780135.1 Jordanella pulchra | reverse complement strand
TCCATCCATCCATCCATCCATCCATCCATCCATCCATCCATCCATCCATCCATCCATCCATCCATCCATCCATGGTGGTCATGGGTGAAAAGCCATTGAGTTCCATTGAGTTGCATGCTTTGTCTCTCCTCCTTTTATTTATTTTTCTGTGTTGGTTGATTTAACATTAACTTATTTATGTGTTTGTATGAGAGGAACAGAAACTAAGATGAACAATAAACTGTCCATCAAACATTGTAACATTTTCTCATTAATTCATATGAATGTGTTGTTTTTTTGTTCTCTTTGTTCTGGTGTATTTCCTGTTTCCCTGTGTGTCATTGTCATTAAAAGCATGTTTTTTCTTAATGGAACTGGCAGCACCACTTTAGGCTACAACAATAGTTCTTTTTTTTAAATGAACAGTTCTTCTTTTTGTTTTTTTACATTTTATTGTAAAAGTATTTTACTAAAATGAAAGAATCATTTACATAATATTCAATCAATCTAACAATGAGTGAAGATATTCATAATATTTGCATACTTTGAGGATAAAATCCATTCATGATGTAATGAATGTCTTGTGAGGCTGCCAGCTCTTCTTGATTCATTTGTTCTTGTTTTGTTTATGCTTTTCTTTTTTTCTGAATGTGTTCATATTTGTTTGTTAAAGTCATTAAATTTGTTGTTTCATTTTTATTCTGTGGTCTTTCTTCATGTTCTCCTTATGTTTCTTACTTTTATTGATTATTGCAATTAAGTGTTTCTATGACTCCCAACAGAGCTGAATAGCTCTGGAAACACAGTTGCAGCCTTGGAGCAGTTTTAATCTACTCTGTTTCTACTTTTTCTCCTCATTAACTACTTTTTATGTATAAAGGGAAAATAATAATCACAGGTTATTCCATATTTTGTTTAAGCACCCCTTGTAAAAATGTGTAAACACCCAGAACAAATAAGCCTTTAGATTCAGTTTCATAAATCTAACACTAATAGGTTTAGCAGGCTTGCCTCTTTGTTTTCATTGGTTTTGTTCAGTTGGAGAAAAATCTGGGTTTAAAAATTATAACATTGATGGAAGATTATTGAAGATTATTATTGTCACAGTAGCTGGCCTCTATAGCAGTTCCTATAACAGTCATATTAGCTTTATGAATGAGAAGAAATGAAGAAAAGACAATCTTTTTCTGTTTTGGGTCAAAGTGGAGCTGGTTTTGTTCACCTTGACTTAGAAAGTTTCTTGACATGATGAGAGCCAACAATGAAATAAAAAAATAATGAGGAAAATGCATAATTTCATTTCAAATGCATTGTTTATAGTCTATTAGAATACTCCTATGGCCCTAGGAGGATAATTGTTTTCTTTCTTTTAAAGACACATCTAAATGTTTCTCAGTTTCCTTTGTTCTTTATTTCATTTTATCAGATGAATTAAATCAGGTCTCCAAGGATTTAACTTAAAAATAGTCTTAAGAATCCTTCGCTCCGACTGAGTTACTGAGAAGAAATAAGCAAAAAGTCTGTCTAGACAAAAAGTCCAGTAATCTAATCTCCTGCTTGCCTCTTAAACCCACAGAGTCATGCTAGGACAAAACAAACTTCTCATTTTCCATTAAATCATATTAAATTCCTCCACCAAAAACAAACAGCGTTGAGTCCCTCGTCTAATATTATGGTCTGGCAGGGGAGGTGACAAGAGAGGCTGTAGGGGGGAGTAAAAAGAGCCGCAGACAGGATAGCTTGAGGATGTGTCTCCTAATCAGATTCAGACAGCAGCACGTAGGACAAAGCTTGAAACATCCAGAAGTTGGTTATGTAAATGTTTGTTGCATTTTTAATCTTCAGCCCTACAGCTGGCATCCTTTCTTTACCACTACAGATCGGATCATTCTTTCTGCCACTACAGATCTGCTTCTGTGATTACACTTTTCATTTACAGCCAATTCCATTTATCCACTGACCAGTGTTCGCTGTTGCACATTTGAAGAGTGGTATCTCCAAAAAAAAAATGATGTGAAAGGTTTTTCCAAGTGTGTTTTTTAGCAGCATGACTCAGTTCAAACAAGAGTGGGATATCAAGAGCCAGGAATAACGAAAAGAGCCAGCAGGGAGAACGCTGGGTTTTATGATATAATCATGATTAATATCCCCTAGAACAGACTCCTCATGCTTTCTCTCTCACTCTGTCTGTCGCTCCATCTGTCTCACCAGCATCCTCACAGAAAAGACATTTTCATCGAGGGTTGAGCTCACCTCCCAGCTCACAGACAGGAAATGACCATATATAGGCTTTCTGTCTCCTCACTGGAAGTTTCAGAGGCTGCTGTTCTCCTCTCTCTGTGAGCAGTCTCCATAGCAACAGTATTTTGTTTCCCTCTCTGGCAGGAAGCAATAGAGAGAAAGAGAGAAATAGGAATTTGAAACGAGATGATGAGAATAGATTTACGATTAGGTCAAAACAACAGAAGTGGACACATGGAGGAGGAAAAAATACAAGAGTAAAAAAAAAAGAGGAGATGAAAATCACCGCAGGGTAGTCGGGTATAAAGTGGGTTTTCTTGTTCCAGGAATGAGAGCCCGGCCAAACACAAGCATTACATAAATCTAACTTTATTCTGACTCACAGCTACATTCAGATATGGGCTTTTCAGGTCACAGCAGCAGAGATGAGTAAAATGCACTGACAGTAACTCAGGCAGGAATTAGGGCAGATCGCTTCTGTAAATACTTTTTAGTTTACAGTCGTCACAGTTTAGTAAAATAGTCTCACCATCACGCGATCGTGACTCTGAAGATTCTCACAAGCTGCATGTCTAAATGATCAGTTTCTTCATGAGATAAAATATAAACATTTATGACACAAAATCTGACCTGTGCTGTTTACAATCAGCAGCATTAATTTTTGTAGTCCGATGTTTTTTCTCCCCTTTATTAAAAAGAGAATATTGGGCGTGCAGGTGGCGCAGTGGTTAGCGCGCACGACCCATGTATCGAGGCCTTAGTCCTCGACATGAGCCACTAGTGCTGTAAAAAAATAAAGTGAATATTAATGAGGATTTTTAGTTTGTTTCATCTCCATATCAATGGATGGCAACTCTATATGCTTAACATGTAAAAGCTAAAGTATAACCAAAAAGGGAAAAGTTGTACTAGTACCACACAGGAAGGTTTCTGAAAGAACCCCCTAAATTTGTTACACCCTTACTTTTTGTAAGGATGAATAATATTAATTCTTTCCAGCTTTTAATGTTTATTTGAATGGAAAAATCATTTTAACAGTAATCTGTTCAAATCTGCTACTGGAAATGTTTAAAATTACTCACATTATTTTTCCATCCTCCATTACAAAAACAATGTTTTAGAGCTTATCCTTGCCTCTCATTGTATGCACCAATCAGTAAAAATTATTATTTAGATGCTAAAATTATTTTTAGACAAAGGATTGTATCCATTAAGACACAAGACTGTAGATGTTAGAAAAATCTGATCTTAACTGCCAAATCAAATTCCATTTATATTTTTCTTTTCGTATCATTTGAAAATCTCTCTAAGTGTATTTGTAACATAAATAAAAAGGCCAACCATTTATTAGATAAATGGTACAAATACTATTGTAAAGGTACAGTTTACCTGAGAACTGGAATCACTGAAAGTCAGAAAATCTGCAAGACTCTCCTGGTTTTATGAAACTGGCAACCAAATATGAAGGACCAAGAAGAAAGTCAATACAGTAAATTTATATTTATACCAACTAGACCTTTACTCCCATTTCTGCACTTCCATTAAAAAAGGCTGGATGTTGGAGGGATTGCTGGTGCCTTTTCAAATGCAGTTTGGCTCTTTTTTTTTTTTTTTTTTTTTTAAACACAGATAATCCATTCCAATAAGAATATGTGCGATCTGCAGATTTTACAAATAAAAAGGCGAGTAATCTATAGAAAGCTAGTAGTTTGATGTTCTGTTCTTTTATATTCGAAGTATGTGAAACCAGATGTAGATGAATGACAGAATAAAATAATTATGTCCCTGCGCTCTGCTTTCTCTCACCCTTTTTGCAGGGGTCGCAGGGTTCTTCCACCTCTCTGTCTTCCGCTCAGGTTTCTAGCCCAGCGGAAGACATCAATGGCGTCATTCCTGAAGGTGAGCAACGTCTATGTAGCAGAATCTGTTTCATCTATTATTTAATAAGGGAAGGCCTGACACTTCCAAATGTCATACGTATCTGATTCAGCCTTTGTGACCTTTCATACCTGTTTCTGTAACTTCTTTATGTTTCTCAGGTTTGTACTTTCTGTTCGGAACAGCTTTTTTTTCATTCGCTCTGTCCTTTTTTTATTGAAGCTGTAGTATATTATGTTAAAAATTGACATTTATGAGCTGCAATATCTGAGCAGAAGATTTGAATGTTTTTTAAGGTATATTTGACAGCTTCAGTTGTGATTTTACACAGAGCCATTAAGACCAGTTTAATAAATGTATTACCAAATTTCAAGTGAACATTTAGCTAATAACTCATATTATATATTTATATTTTGATGAACAAGTCGGTCTCACATTTCACTTTCATTACTTGAATTGATGACTGATAGCTGAACTGTGCAAACATGCAGTTAAGTTAAATGCTCAGAAGTAAAATCTGTTGGTAAAGTAAGGCACATTTTAAGGTCTGTAAACTAATTTAAACCTTTTGCATTCTGTTTCCCGCAGCTGAGATTCTCCAGGATGAAGTTCCTGCTGTGCCGCCCTACATATCCGACCGCTACAGGGTGGGGCGTATGCTAGGCGATGGGAACTTTGCAGTTGTGCGGGAATGCGTGGAGCTCTCCACGGGACGGGAGTACGCTCTTAAGATCATTAACAAGGGAAAATGCAGAGGCAAGGTAAGGAAATGCCTGCAGGAGACTCTAAAAGCAACTTTTACATTTCAAACTGTGTTTAGTCATGCAGATAGACTATAATTAGTCAGCTAGATTGTGATTTCTGCTGTTGAGCTGCTTGGATAATAGAAAAGAAGTTTGCATACATAGCATCTTGCAATGAAGTTTGTTAAAGCAAATGTTTTTATGTTCTTCTGTTGTTCAAGGAACACATGATTCAGAACGAGGTGGCCATCCTCCGCAGGGTCAAGCACCCCAATATCGTTTTACTCATCGAGGAGGTGGACACTTATAATGAGCTTTACCTTGTTATGGAACTGGTCAAGGTATGCTTCTTTGAGGTTGTGGCTGATGTGTTGTGTCCTTGAATGTTTGCAGATTTTGACACATTAATTTCCTAAACCTCTGAGGAATGATTAGGATTCAGTGAACTCTAAGGTGTTTATGAGGCAGAGAGTGCTTCATTCATCCATCTTTGTCACGGTGGGGCTGGTGCCATTCTCTGCTAGACGGGGTCACAGGGCAACTCAGATACACACAAAGTGCTACAATCACACAAAGAGACACACGCACACCAAAGGATACATACCAACTAAACTAAAGGTTATGCTTTTGGACTGTGGGAGGAAGCCGGAGCAAACTGTACCACCACCCAGCCCAAAATACTTCATTTTAATTATTTTTCCTATTGAGTATCTGAAAAGTGTGGCATGTATTTGCACTGTTTTCACTTCAGTCTCTACCAGCTTTCAACATCTAGAGATTGAATTTTACTGATTCCTCTTCATAATTCATAAAACTCTGTCTAAGTCGGATATGATAAATAGCATCAGTGAACATTACTTTTTTAATCACTGATACATTTTCTGAACTGGATGGAATTTGACTGGGCCATTTGATTGTAGCTCTGGCTGTTTGTTAGGTGGTTTTCCGTCTCAAAGGGGAAAGTTCACGCTGGTCTTAAACATATTCCAACGTCTAAAGGTTTTCAATCATGTTTGGTTTTCTTTTAACATTGGCTTTGTTTTTATCACACTTTCAATATTCCAAAAATGAATGATTTTTAGTAGTTCAGTCAATGGATTATCCCACTCAAGCTGTTGAGCTCTGCAGCTCCTCCAGAGTTACCATGGAGATCTGGGCTCCTTCTGTTATGAAAGCACTCCTTGATCTTGGCAGATTGTCATTTATGCCATCATTAGTTCTTCGGAAATATTTAAAATTTGACATACTTTTTAAAAACACAACTCTGCTTTAAACATCATCAATTTAATCCCTTACCTAGCTGCTGTGTTCCCATGTCTTTATTATCCTGTTTTCTATCAAATGATTTTTATTAAACTTATACTGAGATTAACTTTTACACAGAAGGATAACCTTTATTAAGTAGATGGTGCTGGATTTTTGGTGGTGTCATATTTAAAAGAAGCAATCAAACAGTTAAAGACTTAAAAGCATGAAAAGATTTTGACAATATAATTATTTCCATAAGGCAGCGAATGGAGCAATTTCTCTTTCTGGGCATATGTAGCCAAACTGAGTTCTGGGTGTACAATCTGTTACACTTAATGTAGATCAATATCTTGAGCTAGGCGGCTGAGATGACGACAGAGACAGAAGCGTAGCAGTCAAGCAGTGTAGAGAATGACGAAGTCGCGCAGCATGAGATGGAGAGAATCGCTCCTTGGCTCCAGGCACTCTTTTCCTCGCATTCTTCATTCTCTCTCCTGCTCTCTGAGTCGAGAAATGTTTGTGCATAATTCAGGAGCCAGGAATGGGATCCATCTGTTCCGTGGAGTACTACAGAATATAGATGTGAGCCAGCCTGTGGGAGAAATGTGCGTACGTGTTACCACGTCCAAAAGTGGGACGAGAATGGAGAGGAGGCTGTGGATGAATGAGGTGGAACAGAGCTGCTGCCATGATGACAGACACTGAGTGAGCCATAGAGATGGATACATCGAGACGATAGTGTTTACGTATATCCTTCTGTTTGCATACGCTTTAGGTTAGTGACTTTGATGTGGATTGGGGGGGGGGAATACAGGTTTGAAGGATTATAAGGAGGGACCTGAACAATTTAAACCCATGGAGACATTAAACCTTCACAAAAATGACATCTATTTTCATTAGATACTCACACAAACCCTGAAGATTGAGGCAAAATAAAATTTTTTTTTAAAGAATATTCAATTCAATTCAGTTTATTTATATAGCGCCAATTCACAACACATGTCATCTCAAGGCTCTTCACAAAGACAAATCCATCGAATCACACAAAAACAGCTATTTGCATCGACTCATTGACTCAATAGTAATCCTTTACACTAAGCATGCATGTAGTGACAGTGGAGAGGAAAAACTCCCTTTTAACAGGGATATAACAGAATATAATAAGCATAGCAGTTTTTTTGTTTTTTTTTTTGGTTGTTTGTTTTTTGTTCATAACTTCAGTGGCTTAAGATTTTCATAAATTCAACCAGAGAATATTGTCGTTGGTCTCTGAAAATGACCATTGGTTCCTTTAAATTGAGAAATTGGCCACAACTTCTACAAGGAAAGGATGAACATAAGGAAGAATGTGTCACCCTACATTACTATTATCACTGTGGGACATGAAGTGGGAATATTTTACTTTAGGAAAATAAGAACAGCAGAGTTTATATTATGATCCATGGATAAAAATATCTTTGGGAGAAAACCTGTTAGGGAAACTGCAATATATAACTTCCAGCAGGATGATACCCTAAACATACAACCAGAACTACACAGAAGGCCACACCACACTTTTCAGATTTTAACCAAAGAAACTAGTTATCATATTCCTTCTGTTATCTTACACATTTGCCAGACATTGCCTGCTGCAGCTGAGCAGGATTATTTTCCAGCTTTTATTAAATATTTGCCACTGTTGAGGTCAAACCCTGACCGTGTGATAGGCATTTTCCTTGTTCCAACCTCACCTTCTGAGATAAAAACAAACTACATCTGCCTTATTAGAGTCCTCTGTTCCATTTATATTACTTAGAAAGTAGATATAAGTAAGATAAAGTAAGAAGTGTTAAGGAGGAATTACCAGAAAGAATTGGTAGAAAACGGAAATAATAAATACATGGGAATAAAGCCTTGAAAACGAGAGAGAAAAGAGGGTACACACACCATCTCCAGTTACTATTTTCTACAGAAAATACCAACAAAAAGTTGGAACTGAATCATTCAACTTCTGTTCAAATGCCAGAGAATTTCCCACAACAGTATGGTCCCAGTCCTAATAGCTCACATGATTCCTCTGCAGGGGGGAGATCTGTTCGACGCCATCACCTCTGCCAACAGATACACGGAGAGAGATGCCAGTGGGATGCTCTACAATCTGGCCAATGCCATCAAATACCTCCACAGCCTCAACATTGTGCACAGAGACATCAAACCAGAAAACCTGCTGGTGAGTTAACACATGGATCTTACGGTGCCTCTCTGTTGCATCAAGTATCACTCATTTGTGTCTTTATCCTTCCGTTTAAATTATTTCTATCATTGTCATTCTCCAAATTCTGCTCTCCTACATCCAGAAATGTAACAAGTGACACCAAGCCTAGACATAAATCAGCTAAACATTATTTTTATGATATTTAAGCAACTTCAAAGGGATGGATCAGAATGTTAAAGTTGTGTTTTGTTAAAAGATTATAAACGGTTTATATCCTGCAGCAGTAGAGGACACAGTTAGTGTCTGTTTAGTATTTTTCCAGATTAGTTGTTCCCAGAGGCTGAAGCTAATGGGTCAAACCAGCAGGTTTATAAGTGTTTACATTTATTTTCTAATAAAAAAAGTCCAGGTCAACCTGTGGAAAGGTTTTTTTCCTTTCTACTTTCCTTTGTTTTGATATTGAACACTTATTCCTCCCAGTGTTGCTCATGTTCTGTTCTCAGTAGTAGATCATTAGGGTGACTTAAGTTTTGTAAAATAAGATTTGCTTGGAATTCACATTTTAGATTCATGATTTTATTAAAGCAGTCGCAGTTTTCTTTGAATAATATTTTTTGGAAAAGCTGTTAAAGACCATCTGATGTGGATTTATACTAAATAAAAGCAACATCTGATTGTTTACAGCAGATAAGACAAATTAACTGCACCTAACCTATTTACAGAACTTCATCTTAAAAATCCTGAAATTTCACTCTATAAAACAGTTTCATGCTCCTTTCACTGAACCTTAGTTTGACTGAGTTTTCTTTCTATAAATGTTCATGTATTTAGGTGTATGAACATGCAGATGGCAGCAAAAGCCTGAAGCTGGGAGACTTTGGTTTGGCAACCATGGTAGACGGACCCCTCTACACAGTCTGCGGGACCCCAACATATGTAGCACCTGAAATTATCGCAGAGACGGGGTAAGAGCTGCACCAGGGCAACTGAGGCTGTGCATTTAAATTATGGGATGACAGATGCAGAGAAAAAATTATTTGTATATTCCCACCAAGCCTGCAGCATTTCCTAATCTAATTATTTCTTTATCTATGTGCAGGTATGGCCTTAAGGTGGACATCTGGGCAGCTGGAGTCATCACCTACATCCTACTTTGTGGCTTCCCACCCTTTAGAGGGTAAGATTATATTTACCTGCACAAATAAAACCTTATTTAAAACACAGGATTCCAATAAGTAGCGTTGATTGACATAAAACTAAAATAAGATTAATATGTATGTTTTATTCAAGTTTTCTTTTTCAAGTAGAGTTTGTTGTTTTTTTTTCTACTTAACAAAATCTTAACAATAATAGTAGCCTGAAGGGAACAGACCAGAGATTTATTTGTTGATAATTTTGGAGGGTTTCTTTCTGTTTGTTCAATTACCTATTTAAACCACTTGGTTTCACTATATCCCAAGGCTTAAAATTGCATTACATCTATAGTAGTTTGTTGTTTAAGAACTATTTTATTGATATCCATTTTTTTTATCTGAACATCTTTACAGAAGCAGTGAGGACCAGGAAGCTCTTTTTGATCAGATACTGATGGGGCAGGTTGAATTTCCTTTTCCATACTGGGACAACGTCTCAGAGGCAGCCAAGGTGAGCATCCGCTGTGTCCAATAAATGGGGAGGTGATCTGCAATTACAAAAACAACCTCACATCTGCCTACTTGGTTCTGCAGGATCTGATCCAATCCATGCTGGCGGTGGAGGTGGACCAGAGATACACTGCCCTGCAGGTGCTGGAGCACCCTTGGGTTACTGTAAGTATGTGGTCTGTGAATTAGTGGAGCATCTCCTCTCTGTTCAGCTGAATATTCTGTCTTTGTAAACAAACAAACAAACAAAAAAACTGATCTGCTAATCTTTTGCTTGATGCAGAATGAGGGTCTGTGTGAAAATGAGCACCAGCTGTCTGTAGCCGGGAAGATAAAGAAACACTTCAACACGGGGCCGAAGGTCAACGACACAAACGCCGGAGTGTCAGTCATTTCTGTAAGTGATCAACTGCTTTGACAGCTATTAGGCACAGTTGAAATGTTTTACAGAAATGAACATTCTCTCTTTATTAATTTCATTCTTGGCTCTAATGCTTCAGACATAGCCAGGTTTCTGAGTTTCCTCATGTATGCTGGTGTTTGGTTTCTCCCTCTGTTCAGCTGGATGACAGCTTTTCTATGCAGCGATCTGGGTCGTTAGATTTCTACCAGCACCCGGCAATGTACTGGATAAGGTATGCCAGGTTTCCATGGAGACGTGGAAAATGCCACAAAGTGGCCTGGTTTCAAAACAAGCTAAAACAGTGTCTGTGAAATGGATGACCCCCACTCCCCTCCATCGCTGAGTGCTCCCCCCGCTGGCTGCTCCTGCTGTGCTGCTATTACAGCATGACTCGGTGTTTCTGCTTGCCTTTTTACTCGTCCCTCTTCATCCTTCCCTCCCTCTACACACATTTCATAACCTGCACTGTCTTTTGTTGAGTCTGTCTCCCGTAACAAAGCTGCGTCTTTGATATAAAACATTGTGATTTACGGAGAATCTCTTAGTGTTTCCTGCCTTTTCCAACAGACATCCCTCTCCTGTTTGTGTCTTTGAGTTCCTGCAGTGTTATTCCTGTATTTATGAATATTGCTTGATGCATTGCTTCCAGCCCAGCTCCCCCTTCTAAGAGCATGCTTTGCTCTTCAGCTTCACCTGCTGCTGGCTTTACAAAGCTCCTCTGTCCTCCTTAACTGACTACACATGCTAGATCTGATCAGGCTGTTCTCCTCTTCCTCCCTCTGACAGGCCACCCCTCTTGATAAGGAGGGGCAGGTTTTCAGACGAGGACGCTACACGAATGTGAAGCCGTCGCCTTTGCAGATGATCCAGACTGTGAACACAGAAATGACAGCCGACGCAAGCCGACCAGAGCCTCCCAGTTGCCTGCCCGGCCTGCCCGCAGACCCCCCCTCTCTGACCCCTGACACTCGCTCCGACCCCTCCTCGGATCCAAGCCCCTTGTCGGACTCTGATGATGTCTCCATCAGCTCAGTCAGTACCGTCTGCTCCCCCAGCTCACCCTTCTAGTGATTAGATGGAGGGGAGGAGGAGGAGGAGAAGCAAGGAGGGAATCCTCACCCAGCTCCTCCTGTATAGAGGAGAAGGAGGAGGGGATAACTGTGGAGGAAAGACAATTGAGAGAGAACTTTAAAATCCCCTGAATCCATCTATCCAGTTCAAGAGGACAGATTGATAGAGGGGTGGAAGAAAAAAAGATCAACTTTCTTTTTATTTCTTTTTAACATTCTCTCATCTGAGCACATGTCGAGCTCAAGGAGCAGGAAAGGGCACAAACTGTTTGCCTTTCGGTGATGATCCGGGCCAAACATGGAAACTTCCTCCCGCTGGAACAGCTCAATAAGGCAATATGAGAACAGTGACCAACGTTCATGTTTTATTGAACCTTATTTAATCATAGTTTATTTACTGCATTTTTATACACATCTCTCTTTTTCATAGAGGACAAAAATGTTGTCTTTGTACTTAAGAATAGAAATGAAGGAAAAGTGTGTAGAAGTAGAACTTGAACAGATTAAAGTAGGCTGAGGTAGATATGATAAAGGCTGGAATCAGAACTGCAAGAAGTGGAAATGTTTGGACTCATCCTAGAGCTCTGCTCCACACAGCCTTCTCTTAATGTTGGGTTTACATTTTACAAAGTCGACAATGGTGCATTTTATCACTTCTTTTTACTTTCTTACCTGAAACGGTCACAACATCTTAAACCGGACGATACAGCAGCATCCGAATGCTTGTAGCAGAAATCTGAACTACTACTTCGTCGCTCTCTAACTCTGCGCCGACACTTCATTGATCTTTATTTATAACAGCTGTAATTCAGTGATATTTAGCTGCATCTCAAACAGTTGGAATGTCTTATTAAAAAAAAGAAACATTCAAACCTTGAATCTAAAATATAACAGGTTTTTAACAAATAAAACCAGATGTTTTTTGGGGTATTTTTTTTTGGCTTGAAGCAACTGAAACCCCCAAATTCTGTCAAAACATTTGACTACATAAGATTAATAAAAGGGCTTTTGTTTTTGACAGCTTACTGAAAATAATTTCCATGTAGCAACTGTACAGAATATGCAGTCGGATGCCTCTTCATGGGTTCCTATTGCTTTAATTACTGGACCGATGGAGCATAGCATGCAGGCGATCAGCCTGTTGCTCTGCTGAGGTGTTGAGGAAGCCCAGGTTGCTTTAATAGTGGCCTTCATCGTTGGCTGTGGTGTTTCTCATCAACGTTCTGGTAGTATTCCCTAGATTGTGTTTTTTTTTTTGTTTTTTTTTTTGATCAGGTTAGTTTGCTGAAAAACTCAGCATAGTGATATCATGGTCATCAACAGTAAGAGCAAGCCCTGCTAATGAATAAAATCTGCATCTTTATAAAAGCTTTTCAGGCGGACACATCTATGGGAATTGGTGAGACAAGTTTACTAAATTCTTTTTCGAGACTTTGTCTCCCATCCCTGTTGCTTGAGTACTTTTCTGGAGCATTCTTCTTGCCTTTCACTTAATTTTCCATTGATTAAACTTGTAAATGTCACACTGTAAAGTCAGCTTCTTCATCAGTGGCCTCTTTCTATGATTATAAGTTGGACAACTATTAAGTTAATGCTTCTCACTAATTATGCAGAAAGACAAAACTCCCATAAAATATATTCCTATAAATGTATTTATTGATTGATTGCTTGTCTTATGTAATGATATGGATTTCTAACATACAGGCTTGGAAAGTTTTCTAGAAGATGTTTCATCTTTCATCCAAGAGGCCTCCCAGTTGTAACTGATGCAGGAGAAAACCGAGTAATATACTGTTGGTGTCTCTGTTTACCTCTGTTTTATCCTACATCGGTTTAAACTGAAGAAGCCTCTTGGATGAGAGGTTAAACGAATTTTGGAAAACTTCACACCCAGTTGCCTAAACTGAATTTTCCAAGCTTGACCATGACCTGGATGACTGAGAACCTTCACAGATTTTTAACATGCAGGTATTTGGGTTTTCATTTGTTATAAGCCATCAAAAAACTACCATAAATAAATAAAACACAATCCTATTAGTATAATATATCTTTATAACTTTTGAAGTTATTTAATGAAAAGCATAAATGTTTCGATATTCTAATTTCTTGAGATGCACCTGTTTTCCAACATTAAAGAAAGGTAAGATTGTTGTGGTCCTAATGCTCCTTAAATAGGTGCTGATAATGAATAAGGGGTGCCTATTTACACAAAGGTATTTCAGCCTTTTTTTTACAATTTAAGATGGCAGAGAGAGAATGAGAGTATGGATGAAAACCAGCAGCACTCGTGTGCAAAGCAGTTAAAAGATGGAGGAGGACTTTTTAAAGCTCTGTAAACCTCATTCATGGCTTCATTTATTTAGATGAAAGCATGACAGACATACAGTAGCCTATTCTTATAATAAAACTGTTTAGTGATGAAGTATTGTTTATATGTTATGTAAATAACAGTTTTATTTATTTTGATAGTTCACAATACAGTATATTTCTTTACTAGTAGTTAATCTTTGACAATTGTAAAAAACTGAAAAGAAAACAAAAAAAGAAAGAAAGAAACACAATAATCATGTCGGACTGTCAGTAAGCAGAAAAAATATATGAATCCAGGCATCATCTGGAAAAGATGGAAAAAATACAGTTAAGATCATTTTAAAAAATCATTTTTTTTACCTGATGTTCCATCTGGATAAACCCTCATAGTGAAATTCACATGAAATAAAAAAGAAAACAAGAAACCATAATATTTCATATTTCATTCTGACAAAAATGTTACTGTGTGCAAAATCAGCCCACTGTTTTAGTTTCCAACTAATAATGTGAAGGAGGAAATGCAGAAACTCACCAATTTGTAGCTTTTTTTTGTGAGATTTTACCGCAGTTGTGTCATTTGTCTGCGTTTCCGTCTTTCTTCCAGTCGTAGGATGTAGACGGTAATGTGCTGCAGGATGAACATGTTGTGCTGATGGAACCCACACACTCCAGCACATGGTTAACCAAAGTGCTCTCACTGCTGCACCCATTCAGCCTGTCCTGAATACTTATACCTGTACCTCTCCTCATCACTGGTCTATCAATAAATAATCGTAATAAAAGAAACATGTTTAAAGCAATGTTTGCGTCATTACTGTCAGTCTATGGTCCAAGTATTTTTCAGAAAGGATACAGTGTATGATACTGTTGTTACTACTAAGAATAACTACAGATTTGTATAGGAATAATGACAGGAATATTTAAGGCTGATAAAAACAATAATAAAACTATTTTTATGCTGCTTATATTATTCTAACATGCACAAAATACATGAACACCATCTATTATTTAACTTTTCTGTTACTATTCAGACAATGCAATTAATTTGACCAGAAATTGAGAAAATGGAGAAATTGAGGGTTTCACAGAATAAGGGACACAATGCTGCTTCCTGGTTCCTTAATCAGAGAAACTTAGGTTTGAGGAAAAAAAACTGTAAGACCAACATGGTCATATTAGAGTGGATACATAAATGTCAGCTTTAAGAAGAGACGTGCAACAGATATTTGTCAAGAGAATTTTGATCAAGTCAAGGGGAAGTACAGTGATTTTATAAAGATCTATAAAGATGAATAGAACACCCTGAAACTGAAGCAACTGGAGCAGCAGTACTAATTCCTAAATTATAAATTAAGTTACCAAAACGAGCATCAAACTTTTTAAGTACATGTACAGTTGAATTATGTGCTGTTTCTATTGCTCTAATTGGTTAAAAGATAGTTGAATAAGGAAACTAATAATGTGTTGTGATGTTTGTATTGCCAAGCAGTGAAAAGGTGAGTACAGAAAAAACACACCAGAGCATCCTGAATTAAATTATATTTGTTCATCATATGAAGTATATTGTACAGTATATGAATAAAATAAAAAATATAGTAATGGCGTGGACTTCTGCTCATGTTGGTATTTTGGAAAATATAAGAGCAAATAAGTTATTCAAGGAGGCTGTTAAAAAAATAGATATTGAGCTACAGATACCACTATCTAAATCTAAGGTTTATTTTGGAAAGAAAGTAAGAAGCTGTGGAAGATGAGATGGGATAATGTGGTAAAAGGAAGACATTTAGAAAAAGAATTGAGAGTACTATAGATAGAGGAGTGAATAGAGGGGAAGACGTTGTGATAAACAGAATAAATTTTGTCTCTTATTGCTCCTTTTTAAGATGGCGAAACATCTCAACATGCTTTTTATTTAGTGTAGGCCTACTACTTTTGACATTAAAAGAAAGTCATTTATGCTTAGATGTCGGTGTTACTGAGGAAGTGCCGTTTGGAGATACTGCTGCACAGTTGAATAATGAAGTACGGCTAATAAAGATTTTTCGTTTCTTAAGCAAAATTGGTCTCTTCTGCTGAATTTAAGACAATTAGGATGTTAATATGTGAACCATATGATGGGAGTACTGGTGCTTGCGCAGAATGCAACCTGCCATTAAAAACCAATGAAGAAGAAGACGAAAAAGTTGAATGTGAGGCCTCTCTTCTGGCCAACAGGTGTCGCTGTAAGACTGGAAAACAATGCAGAGAAGAAGAGGTTTTTGTTTTTTGCAGAAGTGTAGCTTTCGCATAGCCGTGATATTGTAGAGGTTTTTACAAATATAAAATACTTTAAAGCGGAAGATGTATCAATAACTTCTAAGTACGCGATACGTGTTTACAAACGCGTCAAAGTGGGGTTTGTGTTGTTCAGCATCGGCGGCTTTCTTTGCCTTCACTGCAATAGCCATGAGCGACAAGGACACATCTTCTTTCACCACAAATAAAGACAAGGACTCAACTCTTCTGCTCACTAAAGACGGACATAAGTATTTTGTAAGTAAGAGCGGAGCTGTGGACAGTAGGAATGTCACAACACCGCAAGACTCTGAAAACAACGTGTCCTCTTTGAGCATGGACGATCCAGACGAAGAGAGCGACGTCCTGGATGTTTCTGATCCCAGAGACGGTGCAGGCAGCCCGGAGGAGCTAAATGAAGAAGAGACCTCAGAGGGCGACAACGCCCCCAAGCAGTGCACCTACGAAGGCTGCACTGAGAAAACCACACAGGTGGCTAAGCAGAGAAAGCCGTGGATGTGCAAAAAACACCGCAACAAGATGTATAAGGATAAATATAAGAAGAAAAAGAGCGACCAGGCGATGTCCAGCGGGAAGCTCGATGTAAGGAAATCTTTCAGTCTAGAGGGCTGTTTTTATTACATAATGCACCTGTCTTAAAATAACAGATAAATGTACGTGTTTCAAATGTTTCTCAACGGTTTGCCGCAGTGTAACCAAATGATTTATTTTTTTCTTTTGTCGGGATGATCAGGAAAACTCCGAGGAGCGTCCAGTGTCTGTGAACAAACAGCGCCTGGGGGCCATGGGGGACCGTCCAGCCAGACCTTCCCTCATAGAGCAGGTCCTCAACCAGAAAAGACTGGTGAGTGTTTGGCCTGGTTTACTCACAGAAAATCATACAAAAGTACATTGATAACAAAAGCTAACTGAGAAGGAGCGAAACGAGAAAGTTTTATCAGAAATAATCGTGTGACTCAGCTCTCAGTATTTACTTGTCTTCTCTTATTCATCCAAGTTTGGCTGTGATATAGTCTATAAATATACTTTGAATAAAAAAATACTTCAATATTATTTTGTTTATCTTATGGTGCCTAAAACATGTCTTAACAATCTATATACCAGTAATTCCCATGCCCAGAGATATCAAAAACAAATTGTAATGGAAAAAAAACAAAATAAATCAAAATAAAAAATGCCAACAGATTTTTGGTACTTGGGTTCTCAAAAGCTGCAGAATAATACTTGGAATTTACAAGTACGGATGAAAAATATGGACAAAACTTGTATTACACATTTTTTTTCTAATTTCAACCAATGTTGTATTATTTCAATATCTATATAAACAAGATAAAGGCCTCAGAAAAAATAACAAGAATGCCCACAACAAAGTCATTATGTCTCCTATTTTGCAAAGTTTTTTGCATTTAACATTTGAGATATTTGCTAAAAAAAAAAAACTACTTAATACCCAGATTTGTCTGTTAGAGACAGATGCTACATAATGAAATATCAGAGATGTACGGGAGTCACATTGTCATTATTGAATTAAATTATAATGCCATATATTATTGTCCACCCCTCATATCAGGAGCTTACTTGCCTTTTAAGCTGCACACTCTCAGAAAGTACACTGTAAGGTTCAAGAATCACTCTGCGTGATTTAAAGATACCTTTTATTAAATGTATTGGTTTCAAATCAGTTTTCTGCAACTTTCTGCTCTGATTAACTCTCTGAACCTTAGTGGTGGCTTTACTTAAACTTTTAAGTCACTTCTCTGGGATTTAAAAAGTAATTTTAAGAACTTAAAATTAATGTTATAGAATTTAAATGTGACTAATTCTTTCATCCAATTATAGATGTCATATAATTATTTATCCTATTCGTTACCTTTGATTATTACTAAGGTTATTTTCAAGACTTTGATTTGTTTCCCCGGAGCTTTAAAGTTCAATTTTTCCAACTTTGAGGTCGTTACTCAAATTAATACTTTACTTTCTTGGCACTGAATTTATTTCCGCGAACAAAGATGCTGCTGTCTTTGGATGTCGAAGTTCCTTTTCTCAGTTGTTGTTCAGAACCTAAAGGCTAATCTTACTGAAGTTATCGTTTTGTATCTTAAAACAGGTTACATTTCTGAAACACAGCAGTTGTTGGGTTTTAAATTAAAGTCTGCTACAGTTTGGCTTGTTGTTTTAATGAAACATGCTAACTGTACTGACTATTATATAGCGCTTTTCTAGTCATACAGAATAATCAGCTTGAAAACACACTCATTTATACCCTGATATTGATGTAGTTGATAACTTAATATTAAGTGTCTTGCCTAAGGACAAATCAACACGTGACACGAGGAACCTGTGACCTTGTCCATCCAGGGAGTGCAACATTAAAGTTAGTCTTCTATTTGGTAAGACTAATAAAAATGTATAATTAGATGTCTGAATCTTTAAATGCAAGTCAATAAATTTAAGATTTGTATGTGTTCCTTGTTGTCAACTCAAAGCTACATGTGACATCAGATCAGCATCATAGTTTAGAAGTTAAAATTAATAGTTACAACAATACAGGTACGAATCCAGCATTTATAAAGTAAGTGTTAGACGTCTTAGCAGTTGCTGGTTGTGAATGGCCTGGAAATTGTTCAGCAGCGTCTTTAAAGGAGAAGAAGACAATAAAAAACAAGCATCCAGCGACCATTATGCCTTAATGTGCGCTGAAAACGCATCTAGCAAAGATACGTATGATCGATGGTTTCGTTTTCTGCCTCTTCTTCTTATTAACGGTGGCTGGCAACCGATGACGAGTCCAACAGTTTCATCAGGCGTTGTAGATTTGTACATATCTTTTCTTTTGTTTCGTGCTAAGTTGTAACGAGGATCCTTCTTAACGTTTATTCTTGTAGGTGAAACATCTAATGTCACATGTATATATATTACTTTTTATTGCCAGTTATCTTACCCCATACATCTGCTCATCCTACTGAACCACGGTCTTGCAAACATTGTGATTATTATTGACTTTTAAAGAGCTGACCTACTGATTCCTAAAGTTAAAAGTGACATAGGTGTGCACCGGTGTGGACAGTGAGAACCAGTATTTAAATCCACTGCAGTGGACACCCTTCAACCACTTAAAGCAGCACTGAAATGGCTTTGAGACAAATATTGCAGATATATTAAAATCTCACATAAAAAAATAAATAAAAGAAATGCATAGGAGAATAAAATAGCACCCTATAGCTCCAGTGTATACCGTTTCTTTGCAACAGAAATGGTAACGAGTTGCTATTTAAATCAGTGAAAACTGGACTTCAGCTTTTCTGATAATGTTTTGAAACCCATCCTGGAGTCTTTGTCATTCTGGAGGCTCTCACTAGCTTACCTGCCTGTACTTGCCATGACCTGGATGACTGAGAATTTACACAGGCATGTGGTTCTGGAAAGCAACTGGATCCTTGCACATTCTGGTTAAAAGTCAACTTTTGAATGTCTCTGTCCTTCAGTCTCTGCTCAGGAGTCCAGAGGTGATCCGGTTCCTTCAGCAGCAGCAGCAGCTCCTGGCTGCACAAACCCGCAGCCAGTCACAGCAACACTTTCAAGGCTGTTGACACCAACGTGATGGGATGCATCAAATGGACTGTTTAAAAAAAAAACCCTACTTGGTTCATAAGTAGATAAAGCTGCACACTGCAAAGAATCTGACCTTTAACTGTTACAGAAAATAATTTTTAAAGCGTGAGCAAACATTTCCCTCCATTTAAGATTCATTTAAGTTGCTTTTATTATCCTTCATATTGCAATGTCAGTCCAGACTTCAAAATACTGTCTAAAGTTGTTTGGATTATTAAACATTGTTTATATATTTATATAGTTTTTTTAAAATTGCTAATTTATTTAATATCTGATTTGTACTATTTATGTGTTGTATCGTTGTCAAAAACAAAAAATTCACCCTAAATCTTTCATTAGTTGTGTTAATGTTTTTAATTTTAAAAAAGTGCTATAATTGCACTGTTTCATGCTTATATTGTGGTAATCAGATTTTTTACAAACAAGAAGCCTCACTGCTTGTTTTTGCGAAGACATTTTGTATGTTTTTTTTCCATCTTTTAATCTCAATGTTCAGTACAAGCTCCATTATTTCTAAATGTAAATAAGTCGACATAAATTAAAATGTGAGAGGTGAGAATGGACGTTATTGCACACTTTTTCCCGCTGAGTGTATAAAAATAAAATCATTGATAGTGAGACAGAATTTCTTGAGCTTTATTCTTATGACGTCCAAGTATTTTCTATTTATTTTTTTTTTTTTGTGCTAAGAAGAGTGGTCAAAGAAAGACCAAGCTCTAACATCGAAGGGTTAGGGGTTTAAATGGTGGGGGGGATCTTTGAAAGACACGTTAAAAAAAAAAAAAAAACGAAATGATAAAGAAAAACTTTAATTGAAAATATATAAAAACGCAAACAATACATTCAGTCAACGCATAGAAACACAACACAAATAACTATGATAGAACAACAGTACCTCCAAATATATCCCATCTAGATTTTTGTGCAGCTAAAGTGTCCAAAGGAATCCAGAAATGCTATTTTATGTTTGAAATTACTGAAATCAAGTCAAGTGTTTACATCATGTTAAATAAAATAGCAGTTTCAGAATAAACTTTAATAGTAACACCACAGTAGTCATGAAATGTGACGAGATAAACCCACGGACAGAAAACTGAGCAGAACACAGAACATATCACTACCTGTGTGAGGACAGCAGGCACACGCTAAAAACTGTGTGTGCCTTTATGTTATGAAACTGAAGAGATGGGGTTGTGCGGGGAGCCCATCTGTGTAAGGACCTTGTCGAGCCACTGCAGGGGTCCATGTAGGTGCACTTCGATCCAGCAGGGGGTGCTGGTCACATCTTGACGGTGGTATTCGGCTCCCCAACCCTGAGGAAAGAAAGGAGGTATGAATCCTAACAGAAGGAGAGCGACCTCACCTTTTATGCAGTGGGATCTTCCAGCTATAATGTCTAAAGAGCTCACTGCTCAATAAATTAAAACCAGGATCCTTCAGAGTAAATTATCATTTTTAATAATAGTAGTAATTTAAAAGGTCAAACTCTGGTACCTTGACAAAGCTCATGCGGATGGTGCACATCTTGGTGAGCTCATAGACGACCTCAAAGCCGTGATTGACGGACTGGGCGAGAAGCTGGGCGAACAGCTGGTTGTTGAAGATCTTCAGGCTGCAGCCGCTGGGGATCTTGCACACGGTGGAGGTGTGGAAGCCATGCTGGAAGTTGCAGTTGCGGCTCTGCACAAAGATGCTGCTGTCGCTCAGACACTCTGCGTACACCTCCCCACCCACATAGTACAGATGTAAACCTGAGAAAAAAGGGGAAGGGGGGGGGGGGGGCATATCAATATTAACATTATTATTATTAACAAAAAAAAAACTGTATAAATAAACCACTAGAAAAAATCAGCTTTGGAATTGCAACACTCTAACAGTAAAACAGTTTCTTTTTTGTCCTGCACTGTTGCCTTTTTTAAAATATGTCTAACTATTAAGTCTAAAAAACATGATCAACATGTTTATTGAAAACATTAAAAACAAAAAAACAATATCAGTAACTAAAGCAAGCCCATAAACACATTTATAAAGCTTTCCAAAGCTTAATACAAATTCAGCTTATAAAGTAAAAGTAATAGCATAGAGATATGTAACAAAATATATCGTATGGCAATTCAAAATGATGTTTTTTTTTAAAAATTGATCAAATCAATGCATGAACTGACATCTATTTTTATCCTTATTCATTTAATAATAAGATTTAAGAAACTGACACTAGGCTGCCTTTATAAAACGTATGAAATAAACTGGCTGCCTCTGTTTACTAAGTAGAAGGTGACCTACGATGGCATTTGGCCACAAGGGATTTTATTTATTTTCTACACTGCTTTTTTATACCAGGGGACATTTGAGTAGAAATAATTACCTTGAATTGTCAAATAGTTTCCTATCAGTAAAGTGGCTTCCAATTGGTCAAACATGTTGCAGCTCCATTTAAGTGCTTTGTTTTTTGAGGCTTTTGTCAAACTTTGACCATTCATCCATATTTTAAATTCTGACTCTTATGCTTATCATTTTAGGATTAAAGTATGACATATTAACTGCAAATAATTAAAATAAAGTTTGTGTAGTTTTATTACATTGGTAAATAATCCCATTAAAGTAGTTTTTGTTGTTGGTGTTTTTGTTATTTCGACCAGACACAATTTAACCCAGTACATTACAGCAAACAGATCTGAAAAGTCATTTTTGTTTTTGTCTTACATGTTACACCGTCAAATACAAACAGTGAAACTAAACTGTCAAGCACTGAAGGTTGATGTTTTTTTTGAAAAGGGAAGTGGAGCAATGTTTAAAATAAATCCAGGTGGTCTGATGTAAAGCTGATCAAAAACTGGTTCAAAGTTACAGTTCCGCTTCAATTTAAGATTCCAGAGTGGTAAATTAACCCCTTTATGGCATTGTAATATATGTGCATTCCTTCTTCTATACTCATCTGGATTTGATAGCTGCTGTTTGTATTTAGAGCTATTGCATCAAAAAGGCCTGGGTGGAATATAATGCATAATTTTCAATGCATCATTTGTTCACTGCATCACTTTGAGATTGTATAACACAAAAAAAATCCCTTTACAATAAATGATAATGAATGGGCTGTAAACCAGCTGGGGGGTGCCTACCTTTGCCTATGTGTCTCCGTGTGTGCTCGATGGTGGAGTTGCGGTTGACATTGGATAGCAGACCAAGACAGAATCGGTTCTTGTTATTGGACGGGTCTGTGAAGCCATCCACCAAGACGCTTCGGGACGAGGCGTGGAATGTCTCTCCCACCCGGTTGTTGAGCTCATAATAGGCTATGGAGCACCAGTACTCGGGCTCTTCGTAACAAACAGGTCTCATATCTAACGAAAGGGTTAAGTCAGAGGTGGTGGTGGACTTTTTCTTTATTTGTAATAGTTATATTTTTTTGCGATGGAGAAAATGGTTGGTTACCTCTGTGTGGGGCAGAAAATGTGAGTTTTGTGGTTTCTGTGGAGTTACTTGGCTTCACGTCCTCCTGAGCTTTTGTCTCCATAATGCTGTACGGCGGCGGAGGAGTCTCCGCTACAAGACAACAGGCATCAGCAAGGGAAAAATATTCAGTGTTAATTTATTGCATCTGTTTCTTTATACACTATATCTTTAAAAATCCTACCTGTGATGTGATACGGACTGCCAGGTTCTGCCGAGCTGCTGGGGGAGTTGGGGTAACTCTGTGAGGTGGGAGACTGGGCAAGGGAGGAAGTTGGAGAGGAGGAGAAGGAGGAGACAGGAAGCGGCAGGAAGGAGTCCGGGTAGGTGGCGTTCTGTGGCATCAGTGGTTCGTTGTTCAGGGAGGCATTCCTGAACTTGGCCAGTAAACTGTGCTGAGGGTTGAACTCGCTGTGACGTGGGACCAGAACTGGTGGAAGCACTAATCACACAAGAGAGAGCTGATAAAACATCCCCAAGATTCTCTAAATTCTCTTAAACAGCATAATCTCATCCATCCTTCCCTCTTTCTCAGGTATTCAGAAAGATACTCTAGAAAAAACTCTGGCAGATTATCCCCAAAAACATCTTTACCTGGAGTCTCCACACGCCTATAGTGGTACGGATTGACACAAATGTCTTTCTGCTTGGAGCCAAAAGGGAACTCGCAACATTCCAGGGGTTTCAGCTCATGGTGAGACTGGAGGTCAGGCCAGCGCCACACCCTGCAGTAGATGACATGGGGAAGACCCTTCCTGTGGGACACCTGCAGCCTCCCATCTAGTGACCGAGGAATCGTCACACACTTACCTGAAGGTTTGAGTAAAGAAACACAAGTAAATGTCTCACTAAAAGCAGACAAAACCTGACTTATCAGAGCTCAAGAAGGAATATTGGAGTTCATGACAAATATTGTCCAAAGAGAAGAGAATCAAAAACCTAGATGCAGTGATCAGCCTTTTATTGAGCTGACAGGTGCAGCTAGCTGATCATCAAATATTAAACTCTAAGACGATTTAAACAAGTCCATCAGTGTCAAAACAGAAACCAGACATATTCACAATAACTTAAATATTTTTTTGATAGCATTAGAAAAACTGTTAATTTCTTCAGTTTGTATAGTTAGAATCTGTTTCATTCCCACATATTGTCATATATTCGACCTAACCTATATCCCTTTCATACCCATAAACAAACCATTTGTTACCCCCGTAACCAATAGGTATTAGTTTATTTCTTTTGGTAGAAAAGTGATTTGATGAATAATCAAAAAGATCATAACAATGCTCAAATCACTTTGGGCTAGCCCCTATTTTCATTGATTGTGATCCCGCATATTTTTGTTTATCTCCTGGTGGCTGGTTTCACACATTGGTTGTCACAGCAGCTGCAAAAAGAGGGTAGAAATAGACCAAAGGCTGGTACTAAAGACCATCTGGCAGAAGACTCTAAGAATCAGAAAAGGGATCAAATAACTAGATGAACATTTAGGCATTGATGATGAAAGTTAACTAAAATACCATGAGAAAGCCAATGCGGATAAATGAGAAACATGAAGTGTCAGTTTCCAGGGTTTTTGTTTCTTTTTTGGGTTTTTTGGGATTGTTTTTGTTTTTGTTGTTCCATCGGGTCTCCACCAGATAGTGACTGAGACTGCTCTCCTGGAGATTCTCTCTCTTGATCACACACACTTGGCTGTAATCATCTCCTCACTCCCTGGAGTATAAGAGAAGTTGATCACCAAGTCTTCGACGCCTGAGTGTTTGCTTTCTATCTGTACACTGAGCCCTTAGAGAAAACCCCTTGTGTTCTCTTGTTCACTGAACCTAACTCTTTGTGTCCTCCTTCCTCAGGTCATGTTCTCCTGCAAGTGGTGAAATCCCCTTTCCTAGTTTTTCATCTCCAGCTAATGGTCGAATTTTCTAAAGGTTTGCTTTGGCTCTCATCATCTGTGTCATTGTCGTCTGAACTAACCTGTCCACCCCCAACTCTGATTGTCCGAGTCTCCTGAACTCATCATTCTTTCTTGCTGTCCCTAAGTGAGCAGACTCCAACCTGAACTCAACACAGATTTTCTTTGTTTTGTTTGGAACCTCCAATAAATCATCTTTAACGGATATATGTTCTGCATGTGGGTTAGGAAATTAAACCCAATCATGACATGAAGCCTACCTAGAAAAGCCCTGAAAACGCCCAGAGATCCTTTCACTATGATGCACAGCCAGTTCGGGTTTTATTTATTCTTTTTTTATATCACTATGGCGATAGCCCTACTGCTCCACTTGTGAAAGCAAAATCTGTTGGGCTCTGTTTGGCACCTAGACAATTATTCTTATTGCCACATCGCCAGACAGGACACTAGATCCTCATTAGACCTGGTTGGCAGATCATTTCATATTCACATTATATTACAACAAGAAACTTGGAATAACTTTTACTTACTAAAAATATTAAACTTTCGGGGCAGAATTGTATCTGAATGAAAATACTCTTACAAACATGATTATTCCAAAAATAATGTAAGTCCAGATATTTTTTAGATGTTTATACATGTAGAAGTATCATACAACAGACATTTTTTTCCTGAGCTCCACTCGGGATTAGCTTGTGATGCCATATTGGTGATGAATGCCACATTATGTAGACATAGGCTAAACTTCTATGTGTGCTACTCACTGGGCTGGCCAGGGCAGCTGAGGGCTCTTTCTAGTTCCTCCATAGCTCCTTTTTTCTTCTTTAGTTTCTTCACCAGAGAATCCACAGCTTTTTCGGCCCACTTTTCCTCCTCGTCCCCCTGTTTCCAGCCGAGCAGACGCTTAACTGCTGGGCTGGTGAAGGAGAACAGGGATGTAATAGAAGAGGAAGAGTTCATTTTGATGTGGATAAATGCTTGGCAGAATGGACTGAGATGAGGTCCAGTTTGCGGAGTAATCGTTCCCTTGAGGCACAGGAGTGAAAAGGGAAATAACTTGCAGCCAGGATACAGAAAAAAAAAGGGAGGATGAAAGAGGAGGTGTGATGAGTAAACAGAGACTTTTTTTCTTTTATTATTCTGGTGTAACTTCCAAGCAGCTGCGGGGAAGAAGCTGGACCTCAGCCAGCACAGTGTAAACCGTAAATCCCTTCTCTGTGTCGGCACAGATGGGATCCGGCAGCTTTGGATTCAGTCTCCTGCAGGGATGGTTTTTCCTCTCTCAGCCAGACATCCACCTCAGGTTTTCATCATCTAGCAAGAGAGATGAAAGACAGTGTTAAGTTGCAGTTTTTTGTTAAGATAGATGAATGGGAGCAATATTTGTAAAGATGGAAAACAAAGAGATGTTGGTTTGTCTAAATGCAAACATCTATGTCTTTTACTGACATCATAATGAATAAGAAGTAGTCTTTTATAGTAGAGAAATGATTCATGGATCTAAAAAATGTGGTGTGTGTTTGTGTTTAGCACCTCTCAGTTTACACTATGGAACCACCTGCTGTTAAATTTATAGCTGCAAGTATTTTTAGATGTGCCTCCAAACTCCTGATCTGGACCCTGATTTGGTTCCTCATTCTCCAATCACTAGATCACTCCAGTTCAGTCAGATCTGTTGGAATAATGCTGTCTCCCCTCCTTGGTTTGCCTCAGACTGGAAGCAGGACTTTTGATGTCATATTTGAAGTTTTGGTTTTCTTCTTGCCACTCCCATATAAAATATCTGATTTGCATTGGAACAACTTATAATATATCCCACCTAAGTTGTGGATCTATGCAGCTCCTCCATAGTTACCATGAGCCTCAGCTGATTCTCTAGTCAATGCTCCCCTCTTCTTGCATATCTGTTTAGGTTGGGGGTCTGCAACCTTTACAATCCAAAGAGTCATTGTTATATTCTGTCCGGCCAATATAACACGTTTAGAGCTGCAAACATTGCATTACTTTTTTTTTAAAGAAAAGAATCATTTATATTTCATTAATATATACCAACGATTTGTCTTTTTCTTAAATAATCACATTGCCTTTCAAATTTTAGGTTTTAAAATTAAGGGAAAACGTATAATGGGGTAATAATACATTTTAATGGGTTGCTGAAATAAAAAGCAACAAAAAAAGATTTGTTTTCCTTACTGTAGGTAAGATTAAAAAAATATGTTAATGTCATGTTTATAGTCAATTTATTTTGAAAATTCAATGCAATTAGTCAAGAGGACAAAATAAAAAAACAGCAAATTAACCAGTATCTATTTTTCCAAAGATTAGCTGGCTCTTCATAATTTTTAACCAAAGTGATGAGGAGCCATTGTTGCTTGTCAAAAGAGCCACTTGTGGCTCCAGAGCCACAGGTTGCAGACCCCTGGTTTTCTTTGGATATTTGTAGATGTGCCGTACACTTTTGGAAGATTGATTAAACAGTTCTCTGAGATTTTCACCGACTGAGATTTTTTCTATTTAGGAGTTCCACAGTGAAGGGGACTGAGTGCAAACAGATACTAAAGCTTTTAGTTTATAATTGTAACACAAATTAAAGGTCATCGTCACTTCATCCCTTTCAGGAGAAAAAAAAGGTAAATGTTCCGCAAGTCCACTATAATGGAACAGGACACTGTAGGTGGATTTCCATAATAAGAAGGCTCAATCAGCAGGGCTACACAGAGCATGTCTGTATCATAATGATCTCTCACATCTTACTCAATATTTTCTCAGAAGGGGAATATTAAAATGCTTAACAAAAACAGAGAAATCCAAGATGCCCAGGGTTATTTCTAGATTCACCAACAATGAGGAATGTCCTTTCTGGCCTGTTTCTATGATCATGCCACTGACGCCCAGGAGCCTTACTGTCTGGCCAGAACACATCACAGAACAGGAGGGGGGAGAGCAGACAGGGAGGGAGACAGACACACACACAGTCCCTGTGTTAGTATCTTTCTGAACCGTCTAAATAGCCACTGAATGTTGCACCAATGCCCACAGCGAGGTGCAGAAAAACAATAACAGACATTTTGATGTCCGGTCCGTAGAATATTTATGCTGGAATTATGTGAGAGACAAGCAGCAGTTTATAACTTGTCTGCTTGTTTTTCTCCATTGTCTGGTTCAGACTATCAGCAGTTTCACTTCATTACTGGAGTCATGATTACAGCCTTTCAGTACATTCTGCATATTTTGGGGTTCTGTTGATTTCGAACAAAAAAGTAAACTGAGGTAGGATTTATCTTAACAAGAAGGTTATTATAGAGGAATGTGTTAACATAACATGACCTATGGATCCACATTTCAGCAGATAGATGTTGGACTCATCATAAACACACTGCATCTGCATACTAGGTTGAAATATGACCACTTCTGTGGCCCCAGTATGACAGTCAAGCAAACAGCTGAGGAGTCTTTTTTTTTTTAACAATGACAGCAAAAGCGCAGAAGCTCAGTGCTGCATCAGTCCGTCTCTATGGAGCCTGGCGTCACTCAGTCTGCAGCCTCAGATAGGCTAATTACCTAATGCTTTATCACCAGTACACCCCTTCCCAAAAAAGTAAACACGACAGCTTCCTTTAACTATCACTGCATCCAGTCTCTCTGCCGCTACAGAATCCGGTTTCTGTCCCTTTACCCTCTACACACACACAAGCACACCCACGCACACACCCACACACCTTTCATCTGCGCATGAGACTGTGAACAAAAACATTAAGAACCAATCATTTAGTTGGTTAATAACGTTTTAATAACATAAAGCAATGACAGCAGCAGCTTCGTAAAATCAATAAAATGGACTCTAATTGCGACCTATAAATGACGGGATTCAGTTTTTAAGTGTTGTTATATATTAATGAAAAGTCATTTCAATAGCAGCCAAGAAAGAAGTTCTCAAAACATCTTGCGCAACTCTTAAAACAATAACGATATTTTCTTTTTTTTTTCTCGGATGTAATTTTATATCAAATTCTAATATTATTTCTGTTTTTAAAAATATAATTATTCTCACCTCTATTGTTATAACAAGTGTACCGACAGTCGAGAATGTGGAGGTTTCTGCGTCTGAAGCGCGTCAGGCCGGTATGCTGAAGTTGTGAAGGTGTGTTTCCGTCTGTGTGTGTGTGTGTGTGTAGTGGGCTGTGTCTGGGAGTGTGTGTGTTTAAGTTAGAAGATCATGTGAGCAGTAGATGTGCATCCTGTTTCCCCCTTTCAAAATAAAGTGCTAATAAAAAAATCTTTCTAAAGAACATAACTCACATTTCTGGCTCTAAACAAAATTTACCAAGAGGGGGCAGTGATTTTGAGAACAGAAAGAACTTAAAAATTACAAACAAAAAAGGAGCAAGTGCCATTTTGTTTTTAGTTGAGCTACCAATCAATCTGGGATTTTAAAATAACTGTTTAAGTAAACTGTAAAGGCACATATTACAAAATCTATTACAGTCTCATTGTTCAGCACATATTATCCTAAGAAATCTAAGTATTTTATCAAGATTTAATATTACACTGCATACCTGATCCAAAAAAAGGGAAGCATTTCTTAAAATCAGCGTAACCCTAATTTTAGCAGGTAAATAAGATGATCTGCCAAAGGAAGGGTGATTGTGGCCCTTGAAAAATGATAATTACTATGCAATCGATAATATCCTTTATTTTTTTTAAGCATAGTTTACATTTCATCTACCAGTTCTCTTACCTACCGGCTTGAATGAAGGTACTATACACATAAGGTTCGCATTAAACTTTTTGCAGCTTACATTTTTAGTACAGGGGCCATAACTGAGACCAGGACCAGTTCTACAGGGGCTCTGGCCCTACCCATGACCTACCCATGTTTTAACTGATTGTATGACGCTCTAGGAGCTGCCTAACACCCCACTTGTGATGCAGCTACTTCAGACATTTAGGTCTTTGACACAAAAATATTTTCATATTTGTCATAAATTTTGCATGATAGAGCTGTTTTCAAAATTTTGATTTTAAATGCATAGACCAGTTTTTGTTTTGTTTTGTGTTTCATTTGGGATCAAAGAAAAGAATGAAACAAAAAAAAACACGACAATAGTAGCCTACATCATTTGAAATATTAGGTGAACCAAAAGTGGCATTTGCTACTCTAGAAACCCCCTGAAGCTAAAAGTGCAACAGCTTAATATTTACATTATTGTTACAATGAATCTGAAGTCCAAGAAATCGATCATTGCCTAAAACCACACATGCACCTGACTCAAATGAATGGATGATTAAAGGGCTTCTGCAACATTTGATGGCATGAAGACAAGAAGCAGTCCATTCATATGAGCTAGGTGTGCTGAAACACAGACATAAAACATGCCGGGAATCGTAGCAATTCAGTTGGTTTATTGTGAAGGTCATCTGACCATGTTCCGGGGCTGCCTTTTCACATGTTGTTTCATTGACGCAGGTTCTGAGGAGCTCAGTGGCTCCGCTGCTCCGGCAGCCACAGCCGAGCGCCACACAGCCTCGGCGGCGTCAGCCTGGCTGGAACCGCAGCGCCTGTGTGCTGGATCCCTCCGCCTCCCCCATCATCATCCAGGAACTTTCACAGGATTTCAGATTCGGTGCTCACCGTGCGTGTTTGCGTGCGTGCGTGCGTGTCACCTGAGTCCCGCACAGTCCTGAGCGACCCCTCACCGCCCCCATTCATCATGCTTTATACCAACCCAATCACACCTGTTCTCCTCTTTCAGGCTATTTTAACAAGTTTTAGGACATCTGGGTTGTCTTATTTATTCACAGGTTACTTTTAAAGTCGAAAAGTGTAGTTTTCAGAGGATATACAGTAGTAAATAGTAAATACTAATAGTATAAGCTACTATAATATCGATATAAAATAGCAAATACATGTATGAGCTTTTAAAGAAATATAAATTGAAATGTTATCATTCCTTTATCTGCCAAATTGATAGCATTTTTGTATCCTGAACAATCTGCTAATATGTTTGGACAAATAAGCAAAGTCCACCTGTGCTGTGAAGGAATGATAATATTGGGAATCGTCCTTTACACTCTTTCACCATAAATTCCTCCACCATGAAACATTTTTTAGTTGTCTTCTGTAAAATATAAGTCTGCATAATCGCACGCTGTTGGAAGTCACGCAGAGGTATTTCTCATTGCGGATGGATACGATCCTTTTATTGGGAGTGCCGTGACCGGTCCAGTTAATGACGCACACTCTGCTGGCGACACTAAGTCTACAAGTTTAACATTTTCAGTTTACAGCAACTGCAGCGGGATGTAACAATACTGCCAGCTCTAGGCACAACATTTCAGGAGACCCGCTCATAAATGTAGGCGGATGTATAATAACTTACCTGTAGTGGACCACAGATACCTAATAAAAAAAAACAGTGTTTCCAAGGGGTTCAAGTGTCAGCACAGGGAAGCAGAGTTGCAATTCAAAGCCAACATTTTTTTCCATCTTTTTTTTTCTTCTCTTTTCACAAGAGCTGATTCCAGAGACAGGAAGCAAGAGCAGTGTGGATGATAATGAATCACCGCCTCTGTGTCTTGTCTGGGATGGACACAAACAGGATGCGCTCCCTGGAGCTCCACGAGGCCCCAGAGACATCAGCATCAGACCTGAGGCCAAGGAAAGAAAAACTGTACAATTAAGGTTAATCTCATTAAACCACAAGCTCACTCTTTTTCCCTTCTCCACAAAATGTCAACATGTGGATAAATAAACAAATAAAAGGAGGGGAGCGATTTCATCCAGAATTCAGCTGTTGTCGTTTTTGTATTTAATCTAATAAGACAATCAGAAACCTTTAGCTGAAACACAATGTCTAATATGACATCAAGTAACGCCATGAATTCAAATTTTGCATCGTTGTGAATTAGATAACTTTTGCTTTAAAGCTTAGGAGAACACATCCTAATTAGATTTAGTCCAGAATTTAACAAGAGCGAACCAATTATCCGGATTTCTTTCCCCAATAAAATGAAATTTGCTTGCATACTTTCAAATCAATGTTCTGCTGTAACTATGGTTCTGTTTCGGTCAGGAAGGAATGAAACAGAACTCTACTTTATGGTCCAGAAGTGATTCTGGTCCACAGCAGAATCCATGTACCTCACTTCCATGGTTGACCCGATTATGTTCTTCTTTTGAGAAGTTTTGTAAGTTTTACAACGACAGTGAACACGAATCAAACAAAAAGTTTCAACCTTTGTCATGTCAGTCCACGTTTTTCCAAAATATTCAAGGACCGTCAGTTTATTTATTTGTAAGTGTGAGAACGAACTTATGTTCAACATTGATATATCTGAGAAAAATGCTGCTTAAAAAGTTTTCTAAATTCTTCTGTGACCTCAGTGAGTCACAAACAAGGACCTGCTGTAGGGAAGGTTTATTGCTGCTTGTTTCTAGATGCTTCTACCGGTTGATGGGAGTCTAAAGACTCTGAAATAACTTTTATGACTCTTCCTGGGGAAACATTAGTCTTTGTTTTTAATGTGTTTTTTTTTTTTGCTTTAAATGTCTTTTACGCTGCTTTATATTGTCAGAAATGTTTAGTTTAAATGCTTTCTTGATTCCACAGGTTGTCAGTAAACAAGCCTCAGTTTAGCTAGTTAAACTGACCTCTACCGTGAATTCATTATTTACGTAGATGTATGTTTTTTATGTAAGGAATAAGATACTTTAAAAACTGCATTTTTTGTTACTCTGATTTTATATGTATACATATGCTTAGATTTAAATAATTTTATAATTGAAAATGTATAAAGACAAAAAAGTCTCTATATCTCTCTGCATTCAATGAATCAGTAGAAATTTCCTTTGTTCAATTGAACTAAAAAGTTCTCAATGTTAATTTCTATTCATTCTGATGACTATAAATAATATTGCAAACAAAATATGAATTTCCTCAAAAAACTAGAGCATAAGACCAATTTCAAAATTAGTTTTAATACCGTAACATCAGACTTTACATAATGCACAGTACATGCCCCCCAATATATGTCAGAGACCTGTATTACTGCATCAATTTGACATGGAGATGTTCAGCCAGTGATTCTGCTGAGGTGTTGAGGAAAACAAGGTTTTTAGCAGCAGACTTCAGCTCATCTACATGCTTGCGTCTGACGTCTCCCATCTTCCTCTTTCGTTTCCTTTACGCCTCGGACTCTCTTCAAGGTTTAGGCCATGCTGGTTTTCCTGTCGACTAAGTACAGCCGCACCAGTAACATCTGACAGTTCCGTCTGCCTAAAGTGATGCTAAAAAAAGCAAATTAGCATCCTCATAAATCTTCTCAGCAAAAAACAAAAAAAGCAGCATGGAGTCCTTGAAAATTTCCAGTAGACAACTGCACCGATTTTTGATTGGATTACAGAGGATGAACAGCAGGAGATGACTTGACTCCTCACATCATCATCGACTGTGGAAACCTCTCAGTGCCGCTTCGCTCTTCCCTTTGACTATCAGAAAAGGCTTCTGTTTTTTTTCCCAAAGCCCAGATAAGAATCTTGACATTCTTTGGTTTAGAAGTGACTTAATGCAAGGAAAAGCAATAGTTGTATTTCATGTCTTTATGGGTGTCTGGGGACTCTTGAAGCTCTCACTCACGTCCACGTTGCATCAATCTTTCCCAAGCTCATAAACAGGCCTCAGTCGCCCCTTTTTCCTTCAGTGCTTTTCATTGACATCCCTCAATAAAACATTCTGAAAAGCCATTTTTTTTAACTTTAAATATCTATATTAAAAGGTATTCCATTTTCTTTTGAGAAATGGAGCTTTTAATAGCACCAAGTCATCAAAATAAAATTAGATAAATGCTTCGCGAAAGTGGTCTGATAGGTGCATTTATTTTCTATTATTCTTCCAATAAGAACTGTTTGGTCTCAGAATTTGAAAAGGAACTATCTGCAACGGTTCTTTTTCTTAGTGGCATCTTGTCGTTTTGTTATTAAAATCTTCCAATTTTCTAAATCTTAAAAAAGACCAAAACTTGTCCAGTAACACAATGAAAATGTAATACTGATGGTGAAATCAGTCTCTGTATTGATCATTTTTTGTTTTATTCCATTTTCAGCACATTTGATCTGGTTCTTCAGACTTCAGTACATGATCAGGCAGACATTCGTGCTGCTGTGGCAACAGAAATGCATGTGTAACAGTGGCCACTGAAAGCCAGCAACCACATAGAAAGGCAGAACCGTGAGGATCCAACTACTGTGTCATTACCTCCTGTCAATATTGAGTGGAAAGCCAACCGGTTTTAGGGATTCAGTTGGGGGGGGGGGG